>CM076571.1:16874093-17045321 GCA_034641835.2 Pinus albicaulis
CGCCGTAGAAATTTGCTGAATAATGAAGATTTATCCACCGAGATTATCCCGATCACATACTAATTCGAATTCATATGCAACACATAATCTCTTCTACTCAGATCATCACACATGCGGAAATAAAACAAGCGGTATGCGATCAAAACATCATCAAAACATCACACACATTACACAGTATGTATGGGGAAAGCTTATAGCTGAAAACCCCCAGCTATAGTATATTATAAATGGAAGAGAAACATGTAACAATCTTAGTACAATACTCCACACAAGTACTCAGTACTGTCTCCAATAGTTACACACAAACTAGCTTGGTTTTGAACAAGTCATAGGTTCAAAACACATCCACTAATTGCCTACCTCTATTGTGCAATCATGGCTGGTCTAATGAGATATCCAAGGTTCGAATCTCCTTGGCTTGACGGCGCAATCATCATTGGAAATTCCTCCAAGTGTGGTGCAAATCTCATGCACAACTAATGTCACAACTGATAGCTATCTCAACCCTTTCATCTACCTCTTTCACTGGTCTCCACTGAACTGTCCATGCACTGTAGTGAATTGATGTGTTCTTGAGTTGAATAATGAGTTACTAATTAGTGAATTAAATAATATTTAATTCACTCCACTCATTACTAGTTGATTAGCTAGTTAAACTAATCTCAACCAGTTCAACTAAGTTAAACCGAACACAACTCCACCAACTGTCCCATCAACTCCACCAAAATTCTGCCACTGAAGTCCTAACTGAAGTCAACCATGCATGAGCTCACCAAACCCCTAGGAATAGCGTAATTCCTCTGTCAGATGCATGAGCCACTTCCATAGCTCGAACTAAAGTGCTCCAAGAGAGTAAACTGAAGTTTAGAGTCCAAATATTATTAAGGGTAAATAATATCTGACTTTTCTATTTTTAGCTAGGCAGTCTAAAAATAGACTTCGACCTAAATGTCTAAAAATAGAGGTCCATCTATTTTTACCAACATGACCAATACTCCAAGAATAGCATACTGCAACTCCCTGACCATGCTCCATATGTCTAAAAATAGACATAGTCTAAAAATAGACTTTGCTCCAAAAATAGCCTGCGGGCCCACTTAGTGAAGGCGACTTCATTTCACTAAGCTCCATCATCTTGCTGCATTTTCAACACTCCCTCTCAGCAAGATATGGATTATCTGCAACCCCTATCCTGCCTGTGTGGAATTCGAACTTGCTCCTGGTGAGCGCCTTCGTCAGGATGTCGGCATCCTGATCCTCCGTGGGAACATATGAAAGCATCATGATTCTCCACTGAACACAATCTCTGATATGATGGTACCTGATGTCGATGTGTTTGGATCTATCATGAAATACTGGATTAGCCGAGAGTTTAATGCAACTCTAGTTATCACAATAAATCACTGTAGGCTCCAAATGCAACCCGAACAATCCAACGAGGATCTTCCTCATCCAAATAGCCTCGCATGCAGCCAAGCTTGCTGCCATGTACTCGGCCTCTGCTGAATTGAGTGCCACGGATCTCTGCTTCCTGCTGTACCAGGAAACTGCTGTCGACCCAATGCTGAAAACTCCTCCAGAAGTGCTCTTCCGGTCTGTTGGGCTCCCTGCCCAATCTGCATCAGTGAAGCCAGAAAGCTTCACTCCATCCTCTTGTCTATACCATAGACCATATCCCGATGTGCCTCTGATATAGCGCAATACATGCTTGCCTGCCTTCCAAAAGAGCTTGGTAGGCTTAACCATAGCTTGCGAAAGCTGGTTAACTGCATAGCATATATCGGGTCGTGTATTGACCAGATACATAAGCGACCCCACCAACTGTCGATAGACAGTGGGATCCACTACCTCCGCTGAAGTAGCATCCTCCTTCCTCCAACCACCAGGAAGAGGAGTGTCAACAGGCTTGCAGCCTTGCATGTTGAACCTCTCCAGAATCTCCCGGGCATACTTGCCCTGAGAAACAAACAGTCCTCCGCTGCGCTTCCAAATCTCCAATCCCAGGAAATAATGAAGGATGCCCAAGTCCTTCATCTCGAACTCTCGTGCAAGATCCTCCTTGCATGAAAGTATCAACTGCTCATCGCCAGTCAAAATCACATCATCTACATACAGTACGATGATCAACAGCTTCCCCTCCACCACAATCTGGTACAGGTTTGGATCCGCCTCACTCTTGGAGAATCCAAGCCCGGCGAATCAATCATTAACTGTGTGTACCAAGCACGAGGTGCTTACTTCAGCCCGTACAGTGCTCTCTTGAGTCGGAAAACATGCGACTCACTGCTGAAGATCTCGAAACCTTCAGGCTGCTCTATGTACACCTCCTCCTCAATGACTCCGTTGAGGAACGCAGTCTTCACATCCATCCGATGGATGTGCCATCCCATCTGCGCCGAGAGAGCTAGGATCGTCCGTATGGAAGAGTACCTTGCGACAGGTGCAAAGGTCTCCTCATAATCGATCCCCTCGATCTGTGAGAAGCCACGGGCGAAAAATCTCGCCTTGTACTTCTCCACACTCCCGTCAGCTGCCTGCTTCACTTTGTAGATCCATCGCAAACCCACCACTGATTTCCCCACCGGTCTTGGGACAATCTCCCATGCACTGTTCCTGACGATCGAATCATATTCTTCGATCATGGCATCAACCCATGCGGGTTCCTCCACAGCTTCCTCAAAAGAGGATGGCTCCATCACAACACATTGACTCACAAGAGCCATGTATCCAGTGTACCGATCCGGTGACTGTCTCTATTTGCGCTGTGCTGTAGGTGGTCCTACAACCTTCTCTGCATCCCGAGCCAGTCGCTCAGCTTCTGTAGTGCGCATGCGCCCTCTGATGGTTGGCGCTGCATGGGTGGTTTCTTCTACCTCCTGAACTTCCTCTTGTGGCTGATCCACATCCGGAAGCTCCTCCTTAGGAACTAACAGCTCCTCATCTGCATGCAAGTGTAGCTCCCTCTCAAGCGAACACCGCATGGCTTTCTCCTCCTGAAATTTTATATCCCGTCGCACAACAGTCTTTCGACTGTCTGACAAATACACCCTATAGTTGTGAGGTGTATCAGTGTACCCCAAAAATATTCCAACCTCAGCAGTTGGATCCACCTTCCTTCTTGCATCCTTCGTCACATGCATGTAGACAGGAGAACCAAAAATCCGCAAATGGGAAATATCAGGCCTCTTGCCAGAATAAGCCTCCTCCGGTGTACTCATGCCAAGAACCTTGTGAGGACAATGGTTCTGCACATACATTGTTGTATTGCATGCCTCAGCCCACAAGTGAAGGGGTAGGCCCTGATCATGCAACATCGCCCGTGCAGCACCCACGATCGTTCTGTTCTTCCGCTCAGCCACCCCGTTCTGCCGTGGGTTATGGGGTGCGATGAGCTCTCTCCGAATCCCTTCTGCGCTGCAGAACTCCTTGAATTCAGCCGAGATGAATTCACCACCGTTATCACTCCTTAGAGCAATCACCTTCTTCCCTGACTCCTTCTCGACCAGTGCTTTAAACTCACAGAACTTCGCGAATGTATCGCTCTTCTTCTGCATGAAGAAGATCCAACAATTTCGAGAGAAATCATCAACAAATATCACATAATACTTGTGCTTTGCTGTCGAAGCAACTGAGAAAGGACCACACACGTCTGTGTGAACTCTCTCAAGGATCGTCGTGGCGCGACTATCCTTCTCGTGAAAGGTGGCTTTCACATACTTCCCTCAGGTACACCCCTTGCACTGATCTGACTGCGCAAGAGTGCCCTTTGGAAGTCCCGTAGAAATCTGCTGCAGTATCTTCAAGGCTCCATGGTGAAGGTGGCCCAATCTCCGGTGCCACAGTTTGCCCTCATCATCCCGGCTCACCACTTCTCCCGCCTTGCATGCCATTGCTGCGCAGCCATCTACTTGCAACTGATAAAGGTTCTTGACTCGAACCCCTATCTTCCAGGTCTCACCAGTAGTCTTACTGCGCAGGAAAGCTTTTCCTTCGCTGAAGACCACATCATACCCTTTGTCTTCCAACATCGCCACAGAGATCAGGTTCTTCATCAATCCTGGAACATGCAAAACTTCCTTCAATATGAAAGGTTTACCAGACTCCCTCTCAAAGGAAATGGTACCGATACTAGTCGCACTGTATCTACCATCATCGCCCATCTTGATGTGCACTCCAAGATCTTTTTCCTCCAGATCTGAAAACAGATCTCGATCTCCGGTCATGTGAAATGACGCACCACTGTCCAAGAACCAAATTGATCCCGCCACACTTGAAACCAAGCATGCGATCAGTGAAAAATCCAGTTCGAATTAAGAAGCCAATGCCTCTCCCGCTGCAGATCCGGCAGCCTTCTTATTTTTCTTCTTCTGCAGACAATTTATGGCATAGTGTCCGTGTTGGTGACAGTGAAAAAACTTCACCTTGGACATGTCTTGCTTCTTGCCTTTCGCACCAGACTGAGAAGCTTTCTTACTCTTCCCCTTCTTTGCTTTGGCAGCCAAAGCGCAATTTTCTTCATCAGGTACCTTTGATGAAGATCTGTCCCTGGTAGTCCTCCTTATCTCCTCCTGCATGAGATCCGCCCAAAGGCGCTCCCATCCCGGCAACTTCTCCTGACCATTGACACTATCTTGATATGCATGCCAACTTTTCAGAAGACCAAGGAGAGCCAGGTCCACCATATCCTCTTCTTCGACAGTCACCCCCACACTTCCCAGCTCATCTCTGCATTGAGTGAACTTCGTGAGGTATTTGGCGATACTGTCGCCTTTCTCCATCTTAATGTTTCTGAGCTTATCCTTGAGCACCAGCTTCCTTTGGTCACTCTTACTCTGGAATAGATCTTTCAACGCTTTCCACATCAAATATGGAGAAGCTTTTCCATGCAGGCTGGATACAATGTGATCCTTAACGCCCTCCAACAGAATCCTTTGACATTTCGCCATCTTCTTTTGCCAAGCTTCAACTTCAGCAGGATCAGTGGGATTTTGGACATCCGTATCTACGAACTCCTTCAGTCCATTATCTTCTAATACTGCCTCCATGCGATCTTTCCATGCAACATAATTCGAACTGCCTTCAAGAGCATATTCGAGTCGCAAACCGTTGAAAGATATTTTCAACTCCGGCACCAAGAAAACAAACTGCTGCAAAATTCGAATTCCAAACTCAAAGCTCAACCGCTCTTGATCTGCGAGAACAAATTATTTCTAGCACAGAGATCTACTGCAGGGGCATTTACTAGATGTATCACCTTTCAAAGGAAAGGATGAATCCAGAGGCTACCTGGCCCGCATGCAGACTCTGTCTACAGAAATAAGTTTGTAATCACTGTGATGATCAATCTCTGCTCCGATAGCTCCGATACCATGTAGAAATTTGCTGAATAATGAATATTTATCCACCGAGATTATCCTGATCACATATCAATTCGAATTCATATGCAACACATAATCTCTTCCACTCAAATCATCACACATGCGGAAATAAAACAAGCGGTATGCGATCAAAAGATCATCAAAACATCACACACATTACACAGTATGTATGGGGAAAGCTTATAGCTGAAAAACCCCAGCTATAGTATATTATAAATGGAAGAGAAACATGTAACAATCTCAGTACAATACTCCTCACAAGTACTCAGTACTGTCTCCAATAGTTACACACAAACCAGCTTGGTTTTGAACAAGTCACAGGTTCAAAACACATCCACTAACTGCCTGCCTCTATTGCGCAATCAAGGCTGGTCTAATGTGAGATCCAAGGTTCGAATCTCCTTGGCTTGACAGCGCAATCATCATTGGCAATTCCTCCAAGTGTGGTGCAAATCTCATGCACAACTAATGTCACAACTGATAGCTATCTCAACCCTTTCATCTACCTCTTTCACTGGTCTCCACTGAACTGTCCATGCACTGTAGTGAACTGATGTGTTCTTGAGTTGAATAATTAGTTAATAATTAGTGAATTAAATAATATTTAATTCACTCCACTCATTACTAGTTGATTAGCTAGTTAAACTAATCTCAACTAGTTCAACTAAGTTAAACCGAACACAACTCCACCAACTGTCTCATCAACTCCACCAAACTTCTGCCACTGAAGTCCTAACTGAAGTCAACCATGCATGAGCTCACCAAACCCCTAGGAATAGCGTAATTCCTCTGTCAGATGCATGAGCCACTTCCATAGCTCAAACTGAAGTGCTCCAAGAGAGTAAACTGAAGTTTAGAGTCCAAATATTATTAAGGGTAAATAATATTTGACTTTTCTATTTTTTAGGATAGGCAGTCTAAAAATAGACTTCGACCTAAATGTCTAAAAATAGAGGTCCATCTATTTTTACCAACATGACCAATACTCCAAGAATAGCCACACTGCAACTCCTGCATTCTCATGCTCCATATGTTCAAAATAGACATAGTCTAAAAATAGAATTTGCGCCTAAAAATAGCTCCTCGTGGCCCACTTAGTGAAGGCTACTCATTTCACTAAGCTCCATCATCTTGCTGCATTTTCAACATAACTCATTTCCCTCAAATTTAAATGTGACTATTTGGATTGAAATATCAATATCTTATAAATAATAAAGGAAATTTGAACCGAATTTAATTTTAAATAATGTTTTGGGAGGATTCTAATATTTCAAGCAATAATGACATTTCAAGATATGTTTTATGAATAAATTCATCATTGTTTAATATAAGAACAAATCTCTCTAGCCAACATCTCAATATTTTCAAAGGCCCAAGCCTATCATGCTAAAATTCAGACTATGAATTTATGGAATGCATATGCTCCAAGATAATCACATTTGATATTTGCATTTCTAACTATGAAATAGATCCATTTTATATAAAAAAAGGGATCTATCATGAGAATACTAATTGAGAAAACTACATAAAACTATCAAAAAAAAAAAAATGTTATGTCACATTTATTATTTTTATTAAAACAACTAGAAACCATTCAATCTAATTGATTTTTCCCTCATAGTTTAGCATTTTATATAGTGTGAAAAATGGCCCATGGGTGAGAACATGATTTTCTACCTTCAAGATTAAAATTTATGATTCAATGTGCATGGTGTGTGATTGCATGATGTGAGTTAGGATGAAGACAACTCCAACATGCCTAAATATCCATAGTCTATGTAGTGAGTCTCATACTATGAGAAAAACTTGTGTTTATCTCAAACAGATATAAGCACAATGCAATATGTGCTTGCATTAAAGTTTCATTTCAGGCTTCAAATTATTTTCTTTTCTTTCAGCTTTTTAGTTCGACTATTTACATTTAATCTATAGAGTTATTATAAATATATATGTGTAATAAATATCACTCTATCACACACATACATCTCTCTCTCTCTCTCTCTCTCTCACACACACACACACACACACACACACACATGTCCGTCCACAAAATATTTTGTGCTATTGTGTGCCTTCTCTCCTCTCTCTCACATTCAAGCCTCATGTATCTTAGCCCCAATATCCATATGAATTTCTTAGGTGTTGTTACAGCATACTATCTATCTCTTATTCTCTCGTTCACTCCTCATATCATTATTTCAATTTAAATTTGGTTATGATAATACTATTAATGGTATATCAATAATTTTAAGGGAGGCTTATTCATTTATCTAAATTTAATGTTTAAGCCAAAAAAATATATTTTTACTTGACATTTTTATATGGCTTGAATGATTATTAGTATTGTTTGAATAAATGCTAGGAAGCATCACATTGTTCATGTCGATTACTTGTAATTGTAAAATAAACAATGACAATAACCTCATTCTCAATAGATAGAATCTCAATGGCCAATGTTCAAGAACTTATTGAGGGAAACCCTTTATGCACTTTCTCACATTGTGTGAATGGCGCATAGGGTACCCCCACCATCATATAACATGTACTCCGCCTTGAGGGAGTCGTGTGAGATTGACTTTTGAAAATGACAACTTCGACGTGGCAAGACAAACAACATGAGTTAAACCTTAAAGTTATCTATCTATCTATTTATATATCTATAGAGGCATTTTTATTAATAAGAAAAAATATATATGATATTCTAATGTAGTGTTTATAAATTCCATTTCCTTTTTCCTAGAGTTAAAATTTTAGAGAATGAGAATCATAACATTTGAAAGCGCTATAAAAGCTATAAATGTTGTAGCTCTTTTATTCTAAAATTTGGCAGTGTGTTTAACTTCTAAAAAATTTGTAACAGAAGAAATATAAATATAAATTGACTATAAACTTACATCATTTGACTTAATGACTATGGTATTTTCATATGTATGTGTCAAACTCCTCCCCTAATATCTCGATATATACCCTAATGTTTGTAGATACTAAGGAGTGCTTCTAGTGGAGGCTCCACATGATTTGCAATCCGTGTAAGTGGGGCCCAAACAATAGTATAAAGAGAGACATTTAATTCATCTACATGCCCTCCTAATATGGTGAGAGAATTGTTAGATTTAATTACCATTCATGAAGATTTAGAATGTATTTAAAAACTTCAACATAAAGAGCCATTAGCTATATCGGTGTCACCATGCATAGAATTGAATTGGGATCTTCAAGTCTCTCTTTCTCAATTAATTTTTTTTTGATGGTCTTCATACCTATAAATTTCGTTGGGGTTCCTATGTTTTGGTAGATTTGGCAATACCAAAAGATAAGACAATGATTTGAACCACTTTAGGATCCTAGGATCTAGCCCTCCCGGATCCGAGAGGGATCTCTCCATAAAAAACAAAGAAAGATATATCTTTAAAGCTCAAATTGAGATATTGGGCTAGTTATGAAGAAGGGGGTTTTAAAATGATTTGGTTGGTTGGTCACGGGTTGAGTCATGAGATCATAAATCGAGAAAGTAATGAAAGGAAAGGGGCACAATAGCAGATATTTCAAAGAAGAGGATAGATTAAGAATGTGCCAACTATTGCTATGGAGTCATGAAGAGAGTATTTACTAAACAACTAGCCAAGGTTTGCAGGCAAGTCATCTATACTAAAGGATATTCTTAGATAGATGGTGGAATGGAACATTAAGGAAGAAGGTGGAAGAAGGAAAGGAAACCAATTTCTGTCTATAGATCAAAGCCGTAGGTCATTTAACTCGCACCGCTTTGGACATACTCATAGGCACCTCAATGGAGGGACAAAGGGGTACTATAGATCTTAATTGCAGGTCATTTAGCTCCGTGCTCTGTTTTAGCATGCTCCAAGGGAAAAACAAGAGATAAGTTTTTAACAAAAAAGCAGAGTCTACATATCGTAGAAGGACTTTTAACCTTCCAGTGCTTTGACACTAGCAAGAAGCATCCATGCGCAAACTCCAGCAGACACATCGTTCAGTTATGAAATACATATCCGCTACACCGAAAGAACCATGGGAGTTTGCCCTCAGATCTCACTATCAATAGAAAACATTGGAGGGTAGGGGAGAGCAGTAAACATGTGGTACCATGCGTGGGTAAATCCTATGCTAGATTTTTTATGCCTACTAGAAGAAAATGAACATCATGAAAAAAATGTAATAAAACAATGTAGAGAGAAAACATCAACCGTAGTAATAGACCAGGATCCGTGAAATTTTCTTTGATTAATTGGATGCAAACCAAGCCAGATACACTAAGCTCAATGGTCGTTATAGTCCAAAATTTCTCCTCCCGGTACCTACTACATTAGAAAATACCTACCACTTCCTCCCAAGATCGTTCTGAATAAATAAATGAATCCCTACAACTACAATGTTAACAACCCAACAACAACACTTTACAATATGTTCTTCAGATTCTTATAGGATAAGAGAATAATGGTGAGGATGATATATCTACTAAATGGATCTCATCAAGATAGAGTGGGAAAGAGTTCATGCCCACTCGCTAATAACTCTGCATGTACTGTGAGATCGGCTGGAGCCTTCCGTCGTGTCGATATTTGACCTTCCGATGTGTCTTTGGAGTCCTTGCGGCTGCAAGGCCCTCTCGTTCTATCTTTTGAACTGGCAAGGTGACCGAAAGGTCCTCGTGTCTCCATACTTCCATATCGGCGGTCCCGATGCTCAAGAAGTTTCTGCTGTGAGTAATTAATTGTTTCTAGGCTCAAGGAGGCATGGAGACCGCCGTAGAAGGTGTGCCCCCGGGAGAAAACGCGTTTTTACCGTTATGTAGCACTGATATGACTTGTTTATGCCTCTTGTCTTCGAACCTGCGCCTTAACTTCTCTTGAACGTGGGATTAGCACATTAATTTTCAATTGCGGGCTTAACCTCAAATCGTTCTGCCGTTTTCCACTTGGCCGCTTATAATGGCCTCTCTCGTGTTCTTGAATCATGGTGACTATGATTACCGAAGCAAGAGTGAAAAATCCACCTTGTAAACCCCCGCACAAGAAATGACTCAATTATAAACTCAAGGGGTATGTGTAATAGCCGGGAGGCCCTGAGGAACCGTGGATGCACCCGAAAGTGGTGGAGAAATGCGTGAAACGGAAATGGTCGATATGCAATGGTGGAGGGCTGTATGTGTGGGGAGGCGTAGTGGAGAAAACATGTTACCGTTCGATCCCGCATGCGGCGACAGATCGCCTAAATGCACGATGAAGTGGGTTTTGGAAATCAAGCGGCAACAAAAGAAATGGTAAACACGCGAAGGCATGTGACATGGAGCTCGCGTGGGACCCGTCAATGGCCGGCATTGATTTAATCTCGGTCACGTTCGTGGAGGAGATCGATGGTTGAGAACGGACGAAGGCGATGATGGTGGGCCAGGGGTCCCCTTTTGCCTTGAGCTAACTTCTCGCACATCTTCGTTGCGTGATCACCGTTGGATGGGCAACTCTAAATTCGACGCGCACGTGCATATCGCGCCGAGTCAAACGCCGAACTTTAACACGCGATGGGGCGGCGGTTTTCAAATAGTGCCGAGACACGTGGCCCGCGGTGAGTGGAATCGCTTCAAATGAAGAATACCGCCCGCCCTCCGAAAGGCGAAGGAAACCGACGGTCGGTCAGCTTCTTTGGCGTGGGGACCATCGCGGTGGGAAATTTTGACTCTGATCCGTTGCCGAGTCGATGGTGGATATGCGATTGGAGTGGTGAACGGTTGGGCCACGGCGACGGGCCGTATCTACGAAGACCATCCGATCCGCAGCGTATCGACTCAAGCACACCGCGCCCGATACCCCTTCTCGCGATGTTTACCGGCTAGCGCTGTCTCTAGCGCCGGGTCATGTGGGGAAAAAGGTTTGCGAGCTAGGTCGAAAGGTGTTGGACCCATATATGGAGGATATGGTTTTTTGGACCATTTTCAATGCTATTTAAGGACAAAGAGGGGTAACGATGGAGGGAAAGGGGCTAAATAGCCAAACAAAGGGTGTTTTTGAGGGCTTAAACAATGGTTTTGAGAGGGTTTATAGGGTTAATAAGGGAAATTAAAAAAGGGGGAAAATGAGGGTGGAAAGTGGGGTTTAGTGGGAATGGAATAGGAGGGAAAGGAAGCCTTTGGGCAATTTCTTCGACAAATGCAGAGGCTCCTCTCATGGAATCAACTGGGTGAGGACGACGAGGACAAAGGCATAAGGAGTGCTTCAAGGATGATGTTTTCAAAGGAATGCATTCTTTGAAGGCTCAAAAACATTTTAGCCCCTCACAATTGTCAAAAAATTTATAGGGGGTTAACAAATTCCATTGAATTACCATTTATATAATGAGGAACCTCCATTTTGTTTCTAAAAATTTTCTCGGCATAACACTCAATCGAAAAATAGTGAAACATCCAAACCAAGGGAGACATAAAGTAATGACCAAACCCTACACAATTTTCCCCAAGCAGTAAGGAAGGAAATAAGCCATAGAGCTTAGGAAAGGAATGGAATGTTGAAATGTCAAAGAATGACATAATTTTTATGGCTAAGGTAGATGTTGAATTTAATTCTCTATTTATTAAGATGTCCTCCAACCGAAAAAGAGAAGAAAAAAGTCCAAAGAAACTATATCTTCAAGCCCGCAAAGAATAAATTTGAAGGGAACTCCTACATGCCGAAGTAATTTTTTTATGAAAAGTCTATTTTTAAATCCGCACTTCATGTGCATTTTACATTTATTTATGCCTATCATTTAAATGTTATTATTAAATCGTTTTTATTAATTTTTATAGAGAAAACTTTTTGTTGATATAATTTTTTCTATTTTATATTAATTTAAATTTAATATAAAGCAAAAAAATGAAACCAAGTAAAATCATAGATATACATGTTAAAGAAAAAATATATTGAATCATCTTAATGATTTCAAAACTAGCCAATATTTAGGGAAATTATGTGTAGTCATTGTTTACATATTCAATCATGTGAAACTAGCCAATGTTTTAGGAAAAATATGTATAGTAGTTGCTATCATGTACTCCGAAGCTTTTGTAATTCATTGAATTATTTTACAAAAAGTTCTCAATCAACATGCTCCAACCCATTAGTTGTAATGTATTTTGAAAAGGAGTAATTGACCTCAACTTTCAATGTGATGATTTGGACGAAAGATCAAGATCTTATAAATAATAAAGTAAGTTTGAACGTACTTTTACTTTTAAATAAATTTTTTAGAGGATTCTAATATTTCAAGCAATAAATAACATTTAAAGATATGTTTTATGAATAAATTTATTAACAAATAAGGGCAAATCTTCTAATCAATATCTCAATATTTTTCCTAAAGCAGCCTAGTCATGCTCAAATTCAATTATGAATTTACATATACATATGATTCATGATAACTTCACATTTACATTTTCATTTCCAACTATGAAATAGATCCATTTTAAAATTAAGATATGATAAAAAAATATGATATCTTACCTATTCCTTTAAACTTGATTAATATTAATTAAATTAATATGGATTTTTTTTTATTTTTGGAAAAATATTTAAACTATTTTTAATGGTTAAAAAATAACATTCCTCAAACATAGAGAAATATGTTAATTATCTAGACAGTATTTGGGAAAAAGTAAAGTTTTCCAACAAACACATTTAACACATTTAGAAGTGAAACCTTCCTATTACAAATGATCAACAAAATACTTTAAATATATTTTTAAATAATATAAATTTTTAATAATAACAGAATGAATCGTTGTTATTTCTTAATAGCATAGTTTTCAATGACAACAATGAGTCCACGGCATGTATTACAACTTTTGAAACATCAAGTCACTATATTCAACCCCGACATTATCCAAAAATTATCCTAATCTCTCCTATCCCTCACCCACACCACTCCACGTCAAAGAAACCTATGAAATGAATGAGATTCAAGAAAGTGAGTTTGTCAACTCTTAAACACATACACAAACATATGTCAACAATAACAATGAGATTTGTTTCTGTTAACAAATGACGTTTACCGTAATGTCTACTGGTGGGCTAACTCTATCTCGACGACTTCTTCTTCTTTTCCGGTTAATCATAAGGAGTGGAGGACCTTGTTTTTATTTTCCTTTAACTCTATCTAAACTTATTGTTGTTTTAGTTTGCTTGAGATTTGGGGATAAAGCACGATTAGCTAATTTTTTGAGAGAGAAAAAAAAGGAAGAAAGAGTTGAAGGCTTCTCTCACCCCAAAGTACCTTATGGTCAACATTGGAACAAGCAAACCCTCTTCGATGATTGTTTGTTGAGAAACTCATGGAGTTTGTTTTTTGTTTGGTTGCTTGAATAAGAGTTGCCTTTGCTACCATTTGGTTGGGTAAATCTTGTCATTTGTTTTGGTGCTTTGAGAAATTTTTTGAAGTTCCTTTTGTCTATCGACATCATAATGAAAACTTCTACAAGTGAATTTTCCTCCTTCACAAGATTCTTCAATGATGATATGAAGCATGACTTTATTATATTGAAGGACATGGTGTAGATTTTGTTTAAGGATAAAAGAGAAACCACCGAAATTGTGAATGTTTTTTTCCATGAAGGAAGAGAAGGAAGAAATTCTTCAAATAATGCATGATATGGAGAAGCAACTCCATCAATCCCAAGAGGCTTTGACCAAAAAAATGCATGGGAAGAGGTAATCCATTCTAACTTGTCTTCAACTTCCTTTAGAAAGATGTGTTGGTTCTTCGAAAACATACGAGGGGTATAGGGTCCAAATTAATGATTGTTGGCCATGAAGGCAAAGTATTAGTCAAGCATGCACAAGGCATGAAGTTGATCCCATTTGGCTTGAGGAATGACCCAAGAATCTTGGTCTTGGTTATGTGCAATTTAATGGTGAAGACTCCAAATCCTTGAAGGCATGACAACTTAAAGAGAGCCTTTTATACCGTCTTAAGATGCAACATGTCAAATTTGTTTCAAATATGACTGCCATTGCTTTAAGCCTTTGTTGGCAAGAAGAAGGGGTAGACATGTAGCTTAAGTATGGCATGCAAGTCTAAATAGTTTTCAAGACAAGAACGGTGATGTTAGTCCGCAAATGAAAGTTGCAGCCTCTACTAGTTCATCTTCTCATGAAGAAAAAAAGGATGAAAATTAAAGGCAACACAAGAGGTATAAATATTTTCATGATCAATTTGATTGTGCTTTTGCAAAGCATGATAATTTTGCATGCTTAAATGGAAGAAATATTTGTTGTACATTTTGTGGTCGATTTAACCATCATGTTTTGAGATGATGGATGAAGAAGAAATCATACAGAAGTAGATGAGGAAAAATTCAAATTTCAAATAAGGTGGATAAGTTTTGCACAGCAAGCAAACAGGGACATGTTCTCTCCCATTGTTGGACTTGCATCCAACTAGCCATCCAAAGCACATGCAAGAAGAGGACCTAAATATTGGTGCAAGTGAAACTATGGATTCCATTATCGATGTGAAAATGGAAGATTCACAAGGAGGAAGTGTTGCAGCAGTAAAAATTCACCATGGAGGTGGCTTGGAAAGAAGTGGATGGACTTCTTAACACAAGAAGAAATACTCCTTTTGTACATATGCACATTTCTGGTTGTATGCATGTGTTTCTGTTGAAAATTTTAATGCAAGATTGCATATGAATTCGGTTCACAACTTGAAGGAATTTTCTTTTTTGGTTGAAAAATTTCTACTGAGTGTGTAAAATATGAGTATGATACCTACTTATATTGCAGAAATATCTTTTAGTTCAACTCTATAGTCACCCACATGTTTTTTGGATTATGTACTTTTTGGTACTCTTGAAAGGAAGAGTTGAAGGTGTACATGTGCATGGGAAGTTGTATGTAAATAGGCGAACTCCAGAATAGGTTCATTATACATTGATGCATGCACATGTGTTTGAAAAGATGTATCATGTTGTTTATCGACTTCAAAGTCGATCGTGTCGCAAATTTTTGTTGACTTGTGTCGATTTTGTTGCACATTTTTTACATTGATTTTGTGTCAATTGTATAGCACACTACTTATTTGTTGTTGATGTCGATGTTGATCACTTATATTTCCACACCTTGGATCATTGATCAAGGAAGCGATGTTGAGATTCCTTCTACAAATTCTAAATTCTTTCCTAGTGAGTGCAAGGAAAGGGTGCCTCTGGACAAGAGGATAAGCGCATTGAGGAAGGAAGTGTGAATTGCTTTCTAGTTGTGGTTAAAAGTCACTAGCCATGTAAGAAAGTGTTTTGGAGGCTGAAGAGAAGAGGTGAAATACTCTCATTTTCCGTACAGATTGCTTCAGAGGTCCAAAAGAGTTTAGTCCAAAGCTCTCCTCATTTGGGAGGTGTGATTAGAACCTGATCAAGGACCAAAGCATTAGCTCAAAATTCAAAGTTAGCATGATTGGGTTGAAACCAAGATGAGTTACATAAACTCATATTACCAATTTTGGTAATCTCGTTAAGAATCTGCTCAAAACTAAGATGACCGCAGAAGAAGTTATTGCACTTTTGAATGCCGAGTGGGTCCTGGAGCACGAGGGGGCCGCCCCTCCTCCCATGGAACCTCATCATATGACCATTGTGGTTTTTAATGTTAAGAGAGCTTAAGGAGCCTAATCTTAGGTTTAATATTTAATTAAGTTTCAGTTAAGTTGATTTTAATATGGTAGAGATTCGGAGGCGCTCACAAATTTAGGCGGATTTCCACTTTTAGTGAGTTAATTTATTAGTTGCCCCACATTTAATGGAGGAAATTGAGGAAAAGTTGTTTTTCTCATAACCTCTCATTATTGAACCAAATTGGATGAAATTTTGGTCAATTTTGGGTCTCTTTGACTTCCCGAACACTTTCGAACAAAGTTGGAGGTCGAATGGAGGTGATCTTCAATAGATTTTGTCATAAGGAAGATGAAGGAGCCATTAGTCACCATGATATGTCAATTTCAGTTTGAGCTCTAACCAAGGTAGTTAGAGTCCTTTCCCGAGTTCCAATAGTCTAACTTTGATAATTAAAATGTTTGGAATCTAATGACATGGTTTTAAGATCCTATAGAGAATGTTTGAAGGTAGAAAGCTTCAAATAGTGTTCCAGGGATCACTATTGTCATCTTTTGCCGCAAGGCGGTGGCTTGGGAAGAGTCGTTTTTTGAGACCATTTGTAGTGAAAAAGTGGTCATTATTGACTGAAAAAATCATTATAAATCTATTTATAGAGGTTTCAGCAATGAATACTAGTTGCCGAAAACTCGCAGAGACATTTTCATTGACCCGAGTGGCAATACCATAGGTGATTGAGGCGAAACTGAGCAAATGCTCATAAAAGTTATTTTTGATGAAAAAAAACCCTTATATTGAATATTTTAGTAATTTTGGAACCAATGGAAGTTATTTTAGAAAATTTTGAGAACTTCTAGAGCTCAAAAAGTTGTTGTGAAATTCTCAAGTAAACAAGGCAAACTGGTAAGTGATAGCCTATTTTGGGAATGTATTGATTCGAGCAATTTATCAGCTTGGTACTGATATATGATGTGTATTGGGTATATAAGTAGTGGTTTTAGTGACAAAAATAGAATTTTGAGGGAGTTTGTACCATTTATAATCTCGCTTAAGCTAGTGCGCTACGAAGGAATCATGTCACCAAGAGCCCACGAGATTTTGTGAACTCCTAGATTAAAAATTGTTGTTGTGTTTGAATGATTATTTGCTGAATTATGTTGCTGTCATACATGTTGAATTACATCAAGAAAAAATGAAGTTAAGACACACATAAAACAAAGAAAAATTCATACACCACTTTCTGAAAAATAATTTCGTAAAATTGTCAACAACAAGCCAGACCATTTAATTAAAACTGAAAGTGTAGGTTCTGAAATACGACAAGTTATCTCGTTACATAGACCATTTTCGCATCAAATAAACCGTCTTTAATTTTTTTTTCAAGAACTCCCATAAATAATTTGTCCAAACAATAATTTTTTCACCTTTGCTAGCTATGTTAGAACTTCCCTTTGTCCATAGTTCAATAGGGAAGCCTCGCGCCCTTAGCCCATATGGATTTTCGCGAGGGATTCTATGTCACCGGATCGAAGGACACTTTCTAATTTTGTAAAACCAACAAGCCTCTCCTTGACCCAAGGAGTGGACCCCGCCTTTACCATTTCACCGACCTTATGCCTCAGCCAAGAAGAGAAGACCAACTTTGTTGGATCCCATTCTTTGTTTGCATTCCATTCATCCCGATAATTTCCGATTAGCCCACCAATAATTTTTTTTGCAATCTAATCACATTTTCCCGTACGATGACTCCTAGAATCTTTATTTGTATCTCCTCCTCCACCCTCGACTCGCTTTCTTCCTTCTATCTCTATACCTTCATTCTTCTTTTGCTCATTTTTCCGGGCCGATCACTCACATTCAATTTTTTCTTTGGGAGGGGATGAATATTTTTCCATACCCTCACATGATGTTTGGATATGTAAATTTTTGTACCTTCACTATCCACCTCGTGGGATCTTGTTCTAATGGGATCCCACCATGTTAATTATGTAGAACCCTGCGCTTGTTTTTTTCCCAACAATCATACCCCATATTTTTCTCTATCGCCACCGCCATCTTAATTAATTTATCTCGCATCCGTAAATTTCATCTAGAGGGGATTGAATCTCCATTTTCAACTACATGCAACCGAAGATCCCTTCTCAATGGAAATTCACATTGATTTCTCTTCATGGACTTCACATCTCTTCTCGACCACCGTCATACCGTGTGCTAGAAAGTACACCCGATAGTTGTGAGGTGTATCAATGGCCTCAATTAAATATTACCAACTTCGTTTTTGGCTCTAAACTCTTCTTTTGTGGCATATTTGGTTACATGGAAATAAACCGATGAACCAAAATTTTAAAATGCACCACATATGGTTTCTACCGAAAATTCTTCCTAAGGTGTACTCATCCCAAGTATCTCGATGAGGAATTTTGTTCGCACAAATACTATTGTGTTGCATGCTTCAACCCACAAATGCAACAAAAGAGGGCCCTTATCATGCAACATCACTCATGCTTCTCCCACAATATTTCGGTATTCCTTTCTATTATCTCATTATGAGGTGGGTTATGAGGTGCTATCAATTCTCATCGAATTCTTCAAGTAGATACCGAATTTGTTTGAGACATATTCCACCATTGTCACTTTTGAGAGTCATGACATTCTTTCCTTGTATATTTCTCAACAAGTGATTTGAACTCACAAAACTTTGAAAATCTAATCTTTCTTCTACATGAAGAAAATCCAAATACCTATGTAAAATGATCTACAAAAATCACATAATACATATGTTTTTGTGGAGGCTGTCAAGAACCATCCACACAATATCCGAGAAAGGAACTCTCTCAAGGATCGCCTTTGCTCTGCCTTCCTTATTGTGAAAGGTGGCTTTGGTGTACTTCCCCAATTTACACCCTTTGCATTTATCTCGCTGCTCAAGTGCACCCTTGGGACGTCCTGTAGAAATTTGTTGCATGGTCTCCATAGAGCCATGCTGTAGATGGCCCAAACTTCTCTCCTTTCATGCTCAAGGCATCACATTCATTCAATTTGTATAGGTTCTTTACTCAAACCCCAATCTTCTTTAGCTGTGTTGTGAATTTTTTATGAAGGAGCTCATTATCCAGGATCTTCCAACATAGCGAGAGAAACGAAATTCTTCTTTAAACCGGGAACATACATGACATATTTTAATGTGAGAGGAGTACCAAACTCCCTCTAAAAGGTAACTATATTTATGTAGGTGATGTTATACCTCCCTTCATCTCTCATCTTGATGTGCATTAAGAGATAGTTCTCATCCAATCTACTGAATAAACTTTGTTGTCGGTCATATGGAATGAAGCTCCACTATCCAAGTACCCCACAGAACCCATCATCGATGACACCATGCATGCGATGAGGGTGACATCCAACTCTAATTGGGAAGCAAGTGCTTCACCTGGCGCTCCTCTCAAGGGCTTCTTTCCAGTATTCTTGTGTGAACACCTTGTAGCATAGTGTCCAAGCTCATGACAGTGAAATTTTTTCATCTTTGACAAGTCTTGCTTCTTGCATGCCTGAATATGATTTGGAATGGGATGCCTTCCCTTTCGCTTTCTTCATATTCCCATCCAAGGCACAATTCTCCTCTTCATCAGTCTTTGATGAGGATACATCTTTGGTGTTTTGCCGAATCTCTTCTTGTGCCAAGTCAAACCACAAACACTCCCACTCTAGTAGCTTCTTCCTCCCATTCACCGAATCCTAGTAGCTTTTCTAGCTCTTGGGAAGGCCTAGAAGTGCTAGGCTCACAAGATTGTCCTCGGTAAATATCACATCAACACTTCCAAGCTCATATCGAAATTATGTGAACTTCGTTAAGTATTTTGGTATTGTGTCTCCCTTTTCCATCTTAATATTTTTGAGATTTTCCTTCAACGCCAGCTTCCTATGGTCACTGTTATTCTGAAACAAATATGTTAAGGCATTCCACATAGCATATGGATTTTCCTTTCCATGGAGGTTTGATTCGATATGATCTCAAACTCATTCTAACATAATCCTTCTGGCCTTTGCTACATTCTTCTTCCATGCTTCAATATTTTGAGCATCTCTTGCAGCGGACCTAGGAATATCACTGCCTATGAATTCCTTTATTTTGTTGTCCTCCAACACTGCCTACATCCTACCCTTCCACTCTATGTAATTTGAACTACCCTCAAGGGAATATTTGAGTCTCAATCCACAGAAAGACATCATTATCTGCTTTTGGTCCTAAAGAATAAATCTGAAAATTCGATTCACCTCTTGAAAACAAACTTGTGTTCTTCTCTTCTATAGTGATTCCTACTCTGATACCATGTATAAAATCCACATAGATTCAATTGATCTTGTAATATGCTAAAAAAATACTTGAATCTATTCTACAAATTATGAAAACCAATTACGATGGCAAAATCACATGAATAAGAAAGAGAAATAATTTCAATCGCGCAACACAAATATTTCTCTGGGGAAAACATCAACTAAAACCCTGCTATATGTATAATGAATAAAGTCAAGAATACGAAAAAATACAATGCTTCTCTCACTATTTTCTGGTTGGTTCTCATGTTCCTTATGGTTTTGGGTTGAGTTATTAGTTCCTGGAAGCCTTGGTTGGACAAATGTTGTTGAAGCCTTGTGACAACTTGGGTTGAGTTACTAGTCCTGGAAGTGTTGGTTGGAAAAATGATCTAGAAGCCCTTGGTGGGTTGAGTTACTAGTCCTGGAAGCCCTAGTTAGACAAACTCTATGGAAACTCGACGACAATTTTGGGTTGAGTTACTAGTCCTGGAAGCCCTGGTTGGAAAAAACACTTTGGATTCTTAGATAGATTGGGGAGAGACCAATCTCGTGATGGTTAGTGATTTCCGCCCGTGAGGTGGAGTCACTGGTTGAGAGTTGAGGTGGTTTTTCCTTTGGAAGCCCTAGTTTGGTTTTGTTTGGTTTATTATATGAGATCCCACATTCATGCTTGGAATATGGCATGAGGGTGGTTGGATGAAAGAAAGATTTAGTTCAACCTAGTCTATGGTCAGGTGGTACATGGAGTTACCATAGCTGGTTGCATTTCACACATGTTAATAAGAGCTCTTTCCCTCTTTTATTTGATGGGTAAATATACTTTCTCATACGTGGTTTTTATAATTTTTATATCCTTGGTATTTATTGTGTTTATATGTTGGTTATGGTCATATTTTATAACAGAGTTGGTGTAAGGATCTCATCATGTTTTGATTATAAAATGAAAGAAAAATAAATATATAACCCAATAGACGATAATTCAACTATTTTGATAAGGCATCAATGCTTCTTACCGATTCTCAGATAAGTATGAGACCCCTATGCTCAGATTTGTCATTATGACCTATAGATTTTATATTTGTGACATGTTTGACAAAATGTCTGTCATGGCTAGTAGAGGTTAGATCAAGTATTTTTATCAAATTTTTCATTACTCCCGTGTTATTTATCATTCTTTAAGTTTTCATGAAGTTATAGGTAGTGGCTTGAGTCCCGACCCTAAAAAAGTGGTGCAGAATTCGGGGTTGCTGGCACAAAAATAGCTCAAAAAGTCCACAGTTGTCAACATGCCTTCCTATGGGAGAAACTAGAATGCCTCAGTCACTTGTAGGGCTTTTAAATAAAGTGGCTTAGGTTTCATGTCAGTCAAATGATGATTTTTCTTAGGGGTTCACCACCTACAAGGGTTGGTTGGCTCCTCAAGGTTCTATAGTATGTGTGGAAGGTCGGATTGGTGGTGTTATGTCAATTCCACTTCCTTAAGGTGACATAGGAGGTTGAATCACATCATAGTAGCCCCTTGTCACATGTTTACCTCAGCAGACCGGTTAACTTGGGTAAATGTGGGAGGAGGAGGTTACATGTTATTCTTTTTAGGGGTACCCATGGCGAAAGGGTTATCTTTAATGAAAATAGTGAAGCATACTTATAGGTACAACAAAATACCCCTGATGATGCCAAGATAATGTCATGATGAGACTATAGATATTAAATCAAAACAATGGGAAACAATATTATTATTATTGACAACAATATATGGAACAATACACATATTTCCATTGTTTTTCTTATCTTGTTAATGGAGAGTATTGTGTTGAAAAAGGGGTAGCTCCTAAAATGTTGAATTGAATTACGTATAAATTATGCTACTATAGATTTGAGGAGATTGATTTTGAGTATGACTGGGCTACTAGGTTGGATCGAGCCAGGGGAGTTGAAAAAGGAAACAAAAATGTGAAACCTGAGTACATGGAGGAGTCATTTACATCAACTAATTTGATAGTGGGAATTTAAAAATTCAAGACACCAATCAATTGGTGGTGATATTTTTACCATACCTTGGAATACCCTCAAACTAACTATCTTGAAGTCCATTTTCTAGGCCATACATTGGTAGTATCAACAATTTTCCCGCAAGCATTACATGGCAATTTTATCCTTGGACCTTTATTCATTAGGGTTATGGATCATCCACAAATCCACATTTATGGGTCAACAACACAAAACCATTTTCCCAAATTTCCATCACCAACATCGTCTTGGGTCATCCACAAACTCACAACTATGACCCAACTACTTAAAACCCTTGTCATTTTTGGTAGTTGGCACATTTGGTTATGGGTAGTCCACAGACCCACGATTATGGGTTAGGCACACAAAAACATTGTCTTAAACAACACTTGGTTTTGGGTCATCCACATATCCAAAGTCATGAGTTAAACACACAAAACATATCCACAAACCCATAGTTATGAGCCAAACACACAAAACCCTTGTATTTGTTGGTACTTGGCACATTTGGTTATGGGTAGTCGACAAACCCACGATTATGGGTTAAGCACACAAAACAATTTTCTTCAATAACACTTGGTTATGGGTCATCCACAAACCCAGAGTCATTAGTTAACCACACAAAACCCTTCTCTTCATTGGATCATATTCTAGAAAAGCTTATGAGGAGGGAACTTGACACAATGGGATCACTACTTCTTGAGGGGGAGGATTGATCTGAATGGGAAGTCCTATCCACCCATGGTATTGAATGATATAGCTCAATAAGTCATTGAAAATACTATAAATAATGGGCCTCACCTTTCAAAAGGACAGATTTGTGTAGAACAATGTAGTTGTATAGGTTTTCTTCATTTTATAAAGAGTTGTCTTCTTCTCATAGGTTGTGATTAATTCAGTGCATGTATTTTTTTATCAATTTTTTTTTGTTGAATAGTTTTAGGAAATATTGTGTACCTTCCCTCCTCTCTCTCGACATTCAAGCTTCCTGTATCTTAGCCCCAAATATCCATATCAATTGCTTAGGGTTTTTTTATAGCATGTTATCTATCTCTTATTCTTGATTCACTCTTCATATCATTATTTCAATTTACATTTTAATATTTGAGTCTCAATCCACAGAAAGACATCATCATCTACTACTCGTATTGAAGAATAAATCTGCAAATTCAATTCACCTATTGAAAACAAACTCGTGTTCTTCTCTTCTATAGTGATTCCTACTCTAATACCATGTATAAAATCCACATAGATTCAATTGATCTTGTAATATGCTAAAAAAAATATTTGAGTCTATTCTAAAAATTGCGTAAACCAATTAAGATCGCACAATAACATGAATAAGAAAGAGAAATAATTTCAATCACACAACACAAAGATTTATCCGGAGAAATCCTCAGCTAAAAACCCTGCTATTTGCATAATGCATAAATTCAAGAATATGAAACAATACAATGCTTCTCTAAATATTTTCTGGTCTGTTTCTCATGTTCCTTATGGTTTTGGGTTGAGTTATTAGCTCTTGGAAGCCTTGGTTGGATAAATTCTCTTAAAGCCCTCTGACAACTTGGGTTGAGTTACTAGTCCTCGAAGTGTTGGTTGAAAAAATGATCTAGAAGCCCCTGATGGGTTAAGTTACTAGTCCTGGAAGCCCTGGTTAGAAAAACGCTATGGAAGCTCAATGACAATTGTGGTTTGATTTACTAGTCCTGGAAACCCTGGTTGGAACAAACACTCTGGAGTCCTAGATAGATTGGGTAGAGACCAATCTAGTGATCGTTAGTGATTTCCGACCGTGAGGTGGAGTCACTGGTTGAGAGTTGAGGTGTTTTTTCCTTCGGAATCCCTAGTTCGGTTTTGTTTGGTTTACTACATGATACCCCACATTCTTGCTTGGAATATGGCACGAGGGTGGTTGGATGAAAGAAAGATTTAATTCAAACTAGTCTATGGTCGAGTGGTATGTGGAATTCCCATAGCTGGTTGCATTTTACACATGTTAATAAGAGCTCGTTCCCTCTTTTATTTGATGTGTAAATATACTTGCTCAAACGTGATTTTTATAATTTTTATATCCTTGTTATTTATTTTGGTTATATGTTGGTTATGGTCATATTTTATGACAAACTTGGTGTACGACTCTCATCATGTTTTGATTATAAAACAAAAGAAAAATAAACATATA
Organism: Pinus albicaulis; assembly: GCA_034641835.2. NCBI lineage: Eukaryota > Viridiplantae > Streptophyta > Pinopsida > Pinales > Pinaceae > Pinus > Pinus albicaulis. The sequence goes on from CM076571.1 coordinate 16,898,578, forward strand.
ACCTAATAGATGATAATTCAACTATTTTTATAAGGCATCAATGCTTCTTACCGATTCTCAGATAAGTATGAGACCCCAATGCTCAGATTTGTTGCTATGACCTCTTGATTGCATATTTGTGACATGTTTGACAAAATGTTTGTGATGGCTAGTAGAGGTTAGATCAATTATTTGTATCAAATTTTGGATTAGTATTTTTGCTTCCATGTTATTTATCACTCCTGAAGCTTTCATGAAGTTATGGGGAGTGGCCTAAGTCTTGAGCCTAAAAAAGTGGCACAGAATTCAAGGTTGCTGGCACAAAAATAGCTCGAAAAGTCCACATTTGTCAGCATGCCTTCCTATGAGAGCAACTAGAATGCCTCAGTTCCCTGTAGGGCTTTTCATGGGAGCAGCTTAGGGTCAATGTGAGTCAAATGATGAGTTTTCGTAGGGGTTGGCAACCTATAATGGTTGGTTGGATCCTCAAGGTTATATAGTATGTGTGGAAGGTCAGATTAGTGGTGTTATGTCAGTTCGACTTCCTTAAGGTGACCTAGGATGTTGAATCACATCATAGTAGCCCCTAGTCACATGTTTACCTTAGCAGATCGATTAACTTGGGTAAATATGGGAGGAGGAGGTCACATGCTCTTGTTTTTAGGTATACCCATGGTGAAAGGGTTATCTTTGGTGAAAACAGTGTACTTATAGATATGACAAAATACCCCTGATGATGCTGAGATAATTTCATGATGGGACTATATAAATTAAATCAAAACAATGGGAAACAAAATTATTATTATTGACAACAATACATGGAACAATACATATATTTCCATTGTTTTTCTTGTCTTGTTAATGGAGAGTATCGTGTTGACAAAGGGGTAGCTCCTAAGATGTTGAACTAAATTATGTATAAATCATGCTACTATAGATTTGGGGAGCTTGTTTTTGAGTATGACTGGGCTACTAGGTTGGATCAAGCCAAGGGAGTTGAAATAGGAAACAAAAATGTGAAACTTGAGTACATGGAGGAGTCATTTACATCAAATAATTTGATAGTGAGGATTTAAAAATTCAAGCCACCAATCAATTGGTGGTGATATTTCTACCATACCCTGGAATACCCACAAACGAACTATCTTGAAGTCCATTTTCTAGGCCATATATTGGTAGTATCAAAAAATTTCCCGCAAGCATTACATGGTAATTTTATCCTTGGACCTTCGTTCATTATGGTTATGGATCACCCATAAACCCACATTTATGGGTCAACCACAAAAAACCATTTTCCAAGATTTCCATCACCAACGTGGTCTTGGGCCATCCACAAACTCACAGCTATGACCCAACCACTTAAAACCCTTGTCTTTGTTGGTACTTGGAACATTTGGTTATGGGTAATCCAAAGACCCACGATTATGGGTTAAGAACACAAAACCATTGTCTTCAAAAACACTTGGTTTTCATTCATCCACAAACCCAAAGTCATGAGTTAAAAACAAAAAAACCATCCACAAACCCACAATTATGAGCCAACCACACAAAATTCTTGTATTTTTTTGTACTTGGCACATTTGGTTATGGGTAGTCCACAAACCCATGATTATGGGTTAAGCACACAAAACCATTGTCTTCAACAAAATTTGGTTTTGGGTCATCCACAAACCCAAAGTCATGAGTTAAACACACAAAACCCATCCACAAACCCACAATTATGATCCAGCCATACAAAACCCTTGTATTGGTTGGTACTTGGAACATTTGGTTATTGGTAGTCCACAAACCCATGATTATGGGTTAAGCACACAAAACCATTGTCTTCTATAGCACTTGGTTTTGTGTCATCAACAAACCCATAGTCATTAGTTAACCATGCAAAACCCTTCTCTTCATTGGATCATATTCTAGAAAAGCTTCTAAGGAGGTAACTTGACACAATGGGATCACTACTTCCTAAGGGGGAGGATTGATCTTAATGGGAAGTCCTATCCACCCATGGTATTGAATTATGTAGTTCAATAAGTCATCAAAAATACTATAAATAATGGGTCTCACCTTTCAAAAGGACATATTTTTCCAGCACAGTGTAGTTGTATAGGTTTTCCTAATTTAATAAAGAGTTATCTTTCTTCTCATAGGTTGTGATTAGTTCGTGTATTTTTTTTATCAATTTTTTTTTTAGAATATTTTTAGGAAATATTTTGTGCCTTCTCTCCTCTTTCTCGACATTCAAGGCTCTTGTATCTTAGCCCCCAATATCCATATCAATTTCTTAGGGTTTTTTTTTATAGCACATTATCTATCTCTTATTCTCGGTTCACTCTTCATATCATTATTTCAATTTAAATTTGGTTATGATAATACTATTAATGGTATATCAATAATTTTAAGGGAGACCTATTCATTTATCTAAATTTAATGTTTAAGTGAAAAAAAATAAAAAATTTTACTTACATTTTGATATGGCTTGAGTGATTATTAATACTATTTGAAGAAATTCTAGGAAGCATCTCATTGTTCATGTTGATTAGCGTGTACTTGTAAAAAAAAAAAATAACGATATTCTTATTCTCAATGGATAGAATCTCAAAGGCCAATGTTCAAACACTTATTGAGGGAAACCATTTATGCACTTTCTCACATTGTGTGAATGGTGCATATGGTAAATTTCATCATCATATAACATGTACTCGCATTGAGGGACTCAGGTAGATTTGACTTTTGAAAATGACATCTTTGACTTGGCAAGACAAACAAAATGAGTTAAACCTTGGGGCTATCTATCTATCTATTTATATATATAGAGCAGTATTTGTATTAATAAGAAAACAATTATGATATTGTTATGTAGTGTTGATAAATTCCATTTTGTTATAGAGCTATTAGTTTAGAGAATGAGAATCATAACATTTTCAAAATAGTGTAAGCTAGAAATGTTGTAGTTCTTTTATTCTAAAATTTGCAGGTTTAACTTATTATAAAAATTTTATATCAGAGGAAATATAAATATATAAATTGATTAGAAACTTACTTCATTTTGAGTTAATGCCTATGGTATTTTCATTGGTGGTGTCAACCTCCTCCTAGTATCTGATATATACCCTAAAGTCTGTAGAGTCTTTAAGGAGAGATTCTAGTGGAGAGGGCTCCATATGATTTGCAAGGTAGGTAAGCAGGGCCCAAACAATAGTCTAAAGAGAGACATTTAATTCATTCACATGCCCTCCTAATATTGTGAGAGAATTTTTAGAATTAATTACCATTCATGAAGAGTTAGAATGTATTTAACAAATTCAACATAAAGGACTTCACTAGCTATATCGGTGTCACCATTCATAGAATTGATTTGGGATATTTGAGTCTTTATTTTCTCAATTAATATTGTTTTTATGGTCTTCATCCCTATAAATTACATTGAATTACCATTTAGACAATGAGGAACCTCCATTGTGTTTCTAACAATTGTTGGGCATAACACTCCATTGAAAACATTGAAACATCCAAACCAAGGGAAGACATAAAGTAACGACCAAAGTCTACACAATTTTCCCCGAGTACTAAGGAAGGAAATAACCCATAGAGCTTAGGAGAGGAATGGAATGATGGAATGTCAAAGAATCACATAATTTGATGGCTAAGGTAGATGTTGGATTGAATTCCCTTATTTATTAAGATGTCCTCCAACCAAAAAAAAGAGAAGAAAAGGTCCAAAGCAACTATATCTTCAAGCTCGCAGAGTATAAATTTGATGGGAACTCCTACCCGTCATGTAATATTTTTATGACATATATCTATTTAAATATGAACTTCACATGAAATTTTATGTTTATTTATGCTTGTCATTTAAATGTTATTATTAAATCTGTTTTATTAATTTTTTATAGAGAAATATTTTGTTGATATATATTTTTTGTTTTATTTTATCAATTCTACCTTGATTATAAAGAAAAAAGAAACCAAGTTAAATCATAGATATACATGTTAAAGAACAAATATATTGCATCATGGTGGTAACTGTGAAACTAGTGAATGTTTTAGGAAAATTATGTATAGTAGATGTTATGTAATTCTGAAACTTTTGCAATTCATTGAATTACTATACAAAATTTCTCAATCAACGTGCCCCAACCCATTAGTTTTAATGTATTTTGAAGAGGAGTAACTGCCCTCAAATTTAAATGTGACTATTTGGATTGAAATATCAAGATCTTATAAATAATAAAGGAAATTTGAACTGAATTCTAATTTTAAATAATGTTTTGGGAGGATTCTAATATTTCAAGCAATAATGACATTTGAAGATATGTTTTATGAATAAATTCATCATTGTTTAACAAGTAAGAACAAATCTCTCTAGCCAACATCTCAATATTTTCCAAAGGCCCAAGCCTAGTCATGCTCAAATTCAATTATGAATTTATGGAATGCATATGCTCCACGATAACTTCACATTTGATATTTTCATTTCTAACCATGAAATAGATCCATTTTATAAAAAAAGGGGATCTATCATGAGAATAATAATTGAAAAAACTACATAAAAACTATCAAAATAAAAAAATGTTATGTCACATTTATCATTTTTATTAAACAACTAAGAAACCATTCAATCTAATTACTCGTTCCTCATAGTTTAGCATTTTATATAGTGTAAAAAATGGCCCGTGGGTGAGAACATGATTTTCTACCTTCAAGATTCAAATTTTAGGGTTCAATGTGCATGGTGTGGGATTGCATGATGTGAGTTAGGATGAAGACAACTCCAACATGCCTAAATATCCATAGTCTACGTAGCGAGTCTCATACTATGAGAACAACTTGTGTTTATCTCAGCGTATATAAGCACAATGCAATATGTGCTTGCATTAAAGTTTCATTTGTGCCTAAATTCTTTTCTTTTCTTCAGTTTAGATCAGAATTACTTACATTTAATCTATAGAGTTATAAATATATATGTAATAAATATCACTTTCTATCATGCACACATACATCTCTCTCTCTCTCTCACACACACACACACACACATACACACATACATACACACATGTCCGTCCACAAAATATTTTTAGGAAATATTGTGTGCCTTCTCTCCTCTCTCTCGACATTCAAGCCTCATGTATCTTAGCCCCCAATATCCATATGAATTTCTTAGGGTGTTGTTATGGCATAGTATCTATCTCTTATTCTTGGTTCACTCTTCATTTCCTTATTTCAAATTAAATTTGGTTATGATAATACTATTAATGGTATATCAATAATTTTAAGGGATACCCATTCATTTATCTAACTTTAATGTTTAAGCCAAAAAAAAAAATTTACTTGACATTTTGATATGGCTTGAGTGATTATTAATAGTATTTGAAGAAATGCTAGGAAGCATCTCATTGTTCATGTTGATTAGCTTGTACTTGTAAAATAAACAAGGACGATAACCTTATTCTCAATGGATAGAATCTCAATGGCCAATGTTCAAAAACTTATTGAGGGAAACTCTTTATGCACTTTCTCACATTGTTTTAATGGTGCATAGGGTAAATTTCATCATCATATAACATGTACTTTCCTTGAGGGACTCAGGTAGATTTGACTTTTGAAAATGAAAACTTTGACGTGGCAATACAAACAACATGAGTTAAACCTTGGGGCTATCTATCTATCTATTTATATATCTATAGAGGAGTATTTTAATTAATAAGAAAAAAAAAATATATGATATTCTGATGTAGTGTTTATAAATTCCATTTCCTTATAGAGTTAAAATTTTAGAGAATGAGAATCATAACATTTTAAAAATAGTGCAAGCTATAAATGTTGTAGTTCTTTTATTCTAAAATTTGCAGGTTTAAATTCTTAAAAACAGGAAGAAATATAAATATAAATTGACTATAAGATTATATCATTTTGACTTAATGACTATGGTATTTTCATATGTGGTGTCAAAATCCTAATATCTGATATATACCCTGATGTTTGTAGAGTGTTTAAGGAGTGCTTCTAGTGGAGGGGGCTCCACATGATTTGCAAGCCAGGTAAGCGGGGCCCAAACAATAGTATAAAGAGAGACATTTAATTCATTCACATGCCCTCCTAATATGGTGAGAGAATTGTTAGATTTAATTACCATTCATGAAGATTTAAAATGTATTTAACAAATTCAACATAAAGGAGTTCATTAGGTATATCGGTGTCACCATGCATAGAATTGAATTGGGATCTTCGAGTCTCTCTTTTCTCAATTAATTTTGTTTTGATGGTATTCATACCTATAAATTCCATTGAATTACCATTTATACAATGAGGAATCTCCATTTTGTTTCTAAAAATTGTCGGGCATAACACTCCATTGAAAATAGTGAAACATCCAAACCAAGGGGAGACATAAAGTAATGACCAAACCCTACACAATTTTCCCCAAGTAGTAAGGAAGGAAATAAGCCATAGAGCTTAGGAAAGGAATGGAATGTTGAAATGTCAAAGAATGACATAATTTTATGGCTAAGGTAGATGTTGAATTTAATTCCCTTATTTATTAAGATGTCCTCCAACTAAAAAAGAGAAGAAAAAGTCCAAAGAAACTATATCTTCAAGCTTGCAAAGAATAAATTTGATGGGAACTCTTACATGTCAAGTAATTTTTTTATGACAAGTCTGTTTTTAAATCTGCACTTCACGTGGCATTTTACATTTATTTATGCCTATCATTTAAATGCTATTATTAAATCTGTTTTATTAATTTTTGATAGAGAAATCTTTTGTTGATATAATTTTTCTATTTTATCTTATCAATTCTACCTTGAATATAAAGAAAAATGAAACCAAGTAAAATCATAGATATACATGTTAAAGAAAAAATATATTGAATCATCTTCACGATTTCGAAACTAGCCAATATTTAGGGAAATTATGTGCAGTCATTGTTTATGTATTGAATCATGGTGGTAACTGTGAAACTAGCCAATGTTTTAGGAAAAATATGTATAGTAGTTGTTATCATGTAATTTTGAAGCTTTTGCAATTCATTGAATTATTTTACAAAAGTTCTCAATCAACATGCTCCAACCCATTAGTTGTAATGTATTTTGAAGAGGAGTAATTGACCTCAACTTTCAATGTGATGATTTGGATTGAAAGATCAAGATCTTATAAATAATAAAGTAAGTTTGAAGTGACTTTTACTTTTAAATAAATTTTTGGGAGGATTCTAATATTTCAAGCAATAATAACATTTAAAGATATGTTTTATGAATAAATTCATAAGTGTTTAACAAGTAAGGACAAATCTCTCTAACCAACATCTCAATATTTTCCAAAGGCCCTAAGCCTAGTCATGCTCAAATTCAATTATGAATTTATGAAATGCATATGATCCGTGATAACTTCACATTTGATATTTTCATTTCCAACCATGAAATAGATCTATTTTAAGATTAAGATATGATAAAAAAAATATGATATTCTACTCTATACCCTTAAACTTGATTAATATTAATTAAATTAATATGGATTTTTTGATTTTGGAAAAAAAATTTAAAACTATTTTTAATCACTAAAAAAAAATAACATTCCTCAAACATAAATATGTTAATTATCTAGGAGTTAAAAGTATTTGGGAAAAGTGAAAGTTTTCCCACTAACAAACACATTTAGAAGTGAAACTTTCCCATTACAAATTATCAACAAAATACTTCAAGTATATTTTTAAATAATATAATTTTTTAATAATAACAGTAAATTAACCCATGTTATTTCTTAATAGCATAGTTTTCAATGACAACAATGAGTCCACGTGCATGTATTACAAACATTTCTGAGTGTTTGGAAACGCTGCCTTCATATCGTCCCGACATTATCCAAAAATTATCGTAATCTCTCCGATCCTCACCCAACGAATTAACGACAAAGAAAGTAAAGTGAGTTTCTCAACTTGAAACATACATATGCCTTAGTCAGTCAGTCAGTCAATCAATGAGGTTTGTTTGTTAACAGCTACGCTACCAGTGGACAACGCTGAGTGTGGGCTAACTCCAACTCGACTTCTTCTTCTTCTTTTTCCGGTTAATCATATGGAGTGGAGGACCTTTATTTTTATTTTCCGGTTACAAATAGTTAATTATTGCAACATGTGGAGTTGTCTAAATTTAGACCGTAAGTTAATTGAGTCAACTATGAGTGAGGAGCTTAAGTTAAGTTTTATTTTCTGTAAAATCCAATTTAAAGTGTGTGGTACTGGTGGAAAAAAAGATTTAGATACCCTTGAGGTTCGTTCATTGTAATGCAGCGGGTTCATACCAAGGCAAACAGAGAAGTAAGATATTGGTCCATACACTTACTTCACCTTCCAATCGCTACAGATTAACATTAACATTTGTTAGCACAATTCAATGACAACAATGAGTCCACGTGCATGTATTACAAACATTTCTGAGTGTTTGGAAACGCTGCCGTCATATCGTCCCGACATTATCCAAAAATTATCGTAATCTCTCCGATCCTCACCCAACGAATTAACGACAAAGAAAGTAAAGTGAGTTTCTCAACTTGAAACATACATATGCCTTAGTCAGTCAGTCAGTCAATCAATGAGGTTTGTTTGTTAACAGCTACGCTACCAGTGGACAACGCTGAGTGTGGGCTAACTCCAACTCGACTTCTTCTTCTTCTTTTGAGTGGAGGACCTTTATTTTTATTTTCCGGTTACAAATAGTTAATTATTGCAACATGTGGAGTTGTCTAAATTTAGACCGTAAGTTAATTGAGTCAACTATGAGTGAGGAGCTTAAGTTAAGTTTTATTTTCTGTAAAATCCAATTGAGTGAGGAGCTTAAGTTAAGTTTTATTTTCTGTAAAATCCAATTTAAAGTGTGTGGTACTGGTGGAAAAAAAGATTTAGATACCCTTGAGGTTCGTTCATTGTAATGCAGCGGGTTCATACCAAGGCAAACAGAGAAGTAAGATATTGGTCCATACACTTACTTCACCTTCCAATCGCTACAGATTAACACAATTCGGCAGCTATGGGCAATTACGTTTCTTGCGCTTGCGCTTCCAAGACTGTACCTTCCACCACTGTCAAAGTCATCCATTGGAATGGCAGCGTTCAGTACCTTCCGAGGCGGATAAAGGCGGCAGAGCTGATGCTGGACAATCCTCAGCACTTTGTATGCCACGCCAATGGCTTGCACATCGGGCGGAGGATTAATCCTCTCACGGCCGACGAAGAACTGGAATTGGGGCGTCTCTATTTTCTTGTCCCCATGACCAAGCTGCACTCGGTGCTATCCGAAACAGACATGGCCGCCCTGGGATTGAAGGCCAATTCAGCCATGAAAGCTAAAAACAGAGGAAGCTCCAGAGCCACTAGAGCCGGAACCAGAGTACTCCCTCTCTTTGCTGACCTTATGCGTCCAGAGCCAGAAATGAAGACTGATATTGCATTGTTATCGGAGGAGGAGGAGGAACAAATTAGCGGAGCGCAGGAAGAGGAGCAGCAGCAGCTTCCGGTGCCGCCGAATTTGGAAGACGAAGAGGAAGATGATCCAGAGGTATTAAGGGCGCTTGCGCAGCTAAAATTGAACGCAAGCAAACGGTGGAAGCCAAAGTTGGAGACAATTGAGGAGTTCCGGCCAAAACTTGGGGATCTGTTGCAGTGGAATGTGGAGCAACATGACAATTATTGAATCTGATGTTTCTTCCAGAGCAGGTGAGCACGATATTGAATCTGATCTTTCCTCCTTTACAATGTTGATCTCTCGAACACACATGGGTCAATCATATTCCTCTGTGTCGGCTGGAATTCTGGGTTCTGTACCAACATAACTTTTACCCCTCTCAAATCTGCCAAAGATGTGACGAGGGGGTTGAATTACGGGGAGCCTCTACTCTTCTCTTCATGGACTGACTGCAAACTTGTATTTATTTGGGGTCAAGCATCATATATGATTCTTTTATGATTATTATAAATATATTTCATTCTTTTACTATGGATGGATTTATGATTATTATAAATATATTTCATTCTTTTACTATGGATGGATTTATGATTATTATAAATATATTTCATTCTCTTATTATGTAATGATGGATTTTTTTTATTTTTTATTTTTATTTATTTTTTTATTTTTTTATTTTATCATTATTATAAATATATTTCATACTTTTATTATTATAAATAAATGAATATATATGTGGATGGTTGTTCTCTGCATTTTTATCTATTTTTTTCAATAATTGTGTTAATAATTTTATGTGATGATTATTGTATATTTAAAATTCATAAATTAAATAACCTATTTCATCTCCATAATATTAAAACTAATTAAATCATTATATATATATATATATATATATATATATATATATATATATATATATATATATATTTTGATATTTAAATATATTTGACCACAAGCTCTTAATATTTAATTTTCTTTATCTCTTTTTTTTACATTTATTTAATATTAAATTTATCCTTAATATCTCTTTTTTCTATTCATTAAGTACCTGTAATTATAATAATACTTTTCATACTATCCATATTTTATCGCAACTTTTTTTCTCTATTTTTCATTAGTTAAATATTATTTTTGCTTTTTGTTTATGTATGGCCAATAACTTTTGGTTATATATCTGTGGGAACTCATACATTGAATACTCAAAACCATAACTTTTAATTAATACATTGCATTAGAGTCCTACTTCAAATAGTTATTTATGTTCTTTCCGGTGTATATGCATCTTGAAATGAACACTCCCTAAAGTCGCCTCATCCAATGTCGATTCTCTCCTCGCATTAGATCCTCCATCCTTATCCATTTCCTCTAATGTGGATCCTCCCATTTTTTAACTTATCTATGATCCTCCCTTTACTACTTGAACATAATTTATAATGCTAGGTGATGATTTCTGATTGTGCAATAATTGAACAATTATTTATAATCATTTTCAAACATGATGTTTGGATAGTTTTATTCATAGATGTTTTAATTCTTGTGTTCTTTTAATACTGAAAAACAATTATATTTGTTTTTAATTCTTGTGTTTTTTTTAAAAAGATGAAAAACAATTATATTTTTTTAAACACTCTTTTACGCAGTATTTGACTTTATATTATTAAAATATTATTTTAATTTAATGGGTTTAAATTTTTATTTTCATTGACAAATATTTTTTTGCGCATTAGTGCGAGGCTAATTGTTTGAATTTATATTATAAATACGTTTGAAGTTAATTTTATAATAAATTTTTTACTTCATTACTAAAATTTGATAATGTAGAAAAAGTCATAATTTTGTTAATGGAATGAACAAACCATATACGTGCCTTATGATACATGCATGTAATGATTGTATGTAGACTTTTGAAGTTCACCATGATACATCACACAGAGGTTTACAATTCTTTCAAATGCTAATGATGTCAAAATGATGCTAGAAAACTTTAGCTCGCACGTAGAAGGCTATACCTTTTGAGTGGAATAAGGGATAGTGTGGAAGCGATCTTATTAGTCAAAGCATAGTTTTCAAAAGACAAAGCATTTGAAGAATGCCCACTTGTGTCAGTCTTATGGTTTTTCTTCCCTGATGATGTAGCTTTAAGATATTGTCATAGATCTGTATAGCTTAAATATGCGATAATATCAAATTAAATAAGCGTATCAAATTGTCGGGAATTTTTTATTGTTGGATGATGGTTGAGATAATTACTCCAACCACTTCCTCTTGAATAAGTAGTATATTACTGACAAACTCAACATCTCTATAAAAAAGCCAACATTATTTGTATTAAATGAACTATGAGCTAATATTCAATAACTTCTTCAAGTTCCTTTCATCCATTCTTCTTTGTTAATACGTGAACTAGAAAATGATTGAATATCTTCTTCATGATCATGATGCATTCATTCTTATTTTTGTTTAATCATTTGTATGCCTAGATTTCCATCCAATTTCAATATGAATCTCACTGATGAGTTTGTTCTTTTTCATGCACTATAATTTTTCTTCATTATAAATTTCATACAATTTGAGCGGGCCTAATGAGCTAAGAGCATGTGTTTTCCTCATAAGAAGTCACAAGTTCAAAACCAAAGGGGGAGTAGAGTATGTATGCCTTCATAGACTTAACATTCCATCATTCGCACGGAAACGATGCTAGGATTCTGTTATTCATATTGGTCAACTTATGCTACGTAAAGTGAAAACGAAGTAGAGCCATGTTCTCATAAAACTTTTGTAGGAATTTATACGCCGATGGTTGAACTTTGGTTTGGCTTGGTAGGCTTCCTTAAATATATATTTGTTTACCTTTCTCCATTATAAATTAATGTCTAACCTTAGGAGTAAGATATATGACTACGAACTGTATATATGAAAATAAAAAATGATTTGCAACCTAGTTTCCTTAAGCTTCCTTAGATATTTATTTGGGAGATAAAAATGAAAAAAAATTCCCCATTATAAATTAATGTTTTTAACATGGAATTAAGAGCGTAGTAAACATACTTAGTTAGAACTCTTCCCAAATATGAAAGTAAGAAATGATCTTCAACCTAGCTTCCCTAAATATTTATTTGGAGATAAACATATAATGCTCTTTCATTACAAATTAATGTCCAACATATGGAACTAAAAGCTATGAACATATCGTTAGACTCTTCCCAAATATGAAAAGAAAATGATATTCAACCTAGCTTCCTTAAAAATTTATTTGGAGACAAACATAAAATGTTCTCCCATTAAAATAAAAAGACAACGCAAATCGTACATATTTCCGCTTGCTTTCAAAAGGAATTACTAAATGAATTGATAATACATACAATCGATTAGCTCTCAACCACATCGAGAAAGAATGTGAAAGAGAAATAATTTTATGTGCGCTACAGATATGATTGGAATGATGTGATTGCAAGTTTAACACTGGTGTAATTTTTTGAATGCATTTTTAGGTAAAAAAAGAAACAAATTATTCATTAGAAATGAGGAAGAGTTTGCATTTTCTTGGACCATATTCAATATATTAAAACAACCCGGGATTGATTCTAGTAGACAAAAAACAAATCTAGATAAAAACAAAGAATCGCTCACAGAACAGGGCATCGAGAAAACTGAGATGGCATCAAAACCAAATTAGCATGCATAGAAAGAAATTGAAACATAGAAAAAAACATAGATCTTGATCCATCAATCTATCCACCAATTTTTTTTTTTTTTTTTTTTTTTTTTTATCATTATTATAAATATATTTCATACTTTTATTATTATAAATGAATATATATTGTGGATGGTTGTTCTCTGCATTTTTATCTATTTTTTCAATAATTATGTTAATAATTTTATGTGATGATTATCATATATTTAAAATTCATAAATTAAATAACCTATTTCATGTCCATAATATTAAAACTAATTAAATCCATTTTATATATATATATATATATATATATATATATATATATATATATATATATATATATATATATATATATATATATTTGACCACAAGCTCTTAATATTTTGTAATTTCTTTATCTCTTTTTCTTTTTTACATTTGTTGTCTTCAAATTTGTCTTAATATCTCTTTTACTGTTATTATTTTCATAAATTTATAATAATACTTCACTATTATAATATTTTTAAAATATTTACTCTATTTTCATTAGTTAAATGTATTTTTCTTTTGTTTTTATGTATATGCAATAACTTTTAGTTATATATACTTGAAGAGACTCATACATTGAATACTCAAAACCAATAACTTAATTGTGTTTAGGTAAAGTCTACTTTTGAGATAATTATTTATGTTCTTTCAATGTATATACATCTTAAATGAGCTGCTTCTTAAAGTGTAACTCTGTCCAATCACTCGATTCATAATGGATCCTCACATCATGCATCAGAACTTATCCCTAATGTGGATCCTCCCATTTTTTAACTTATCTATGATCCTCCCTTTACTACTTGAACATAATTTCTTATTCTTGGTGATGATTTCCAGTGTGCAATAATTGAACAATTATTTATAATCATTTTCAAACATGATGTTTGGATAGTTTTATTCATAGATGTTTTCAATTCTTGTGTTCTTTTAAACTGAAAAAACAATTATATTTGTTTTTAATTCTTGTGTTTTTTTTTAAACTGAAAAACAATTATATTTTTTAAACACCACTGCAATTATTTGACTTTATATTATTAAAATATTATTTTAATTTAATGGGTTTAAATTTTTATTTTCATTGACAAATATTTTTTTTTAATTAGTGCGAGGCTTATTGTTTGAATTTATATTATAAATCTTTGAAGTTAATTTTATAATAAATTTTTACTTCACTGTTAAAATTTGATAATGTGAAAAGTCATAATTTTGTTAATGGAATGAACAAACCATATATGATTCCCTTATGATACATGCATGTAATGATTGTATGTAGACTTTTGAAGTTCACCATGATACTTACACAAGGTTTACAATTCTTTCAAATGCTAATGATGTCAAATGATGCTAGAAAACTTTGGCTCGCACCTAGAAGGCTATACCTTTTGGTGGAATAGGGAGTAGTGTGAAGCAGTCTTATTGGTCCAAGCATAGTTTTCAAAGACAAAGCATTTGAAGAATGCCCACTTGTGTCAATGCTGGTTTTCTTTCAATGATGTAAGCTTTAAGATATTGTCATAGATCTATGGCTTAAATATGCGATAATATCAAATTAAATAACTGTATCAAATTGTCAGGAATTTTTATTGTTGGATGATGGTTGAGATAATTACTCAACCACTTCCTCTTGAATAAGTAGTATATTACGACAAACTCCAATCTCTATAAAAAAGGCAACATTATTGTATTAAATGAACTAGAGCTAATATTCAATAACTTCTTCAAGTTCCTTTCATCCATTCTTCTTTGTTAATCGTGAACTAGAGAAAATATTGAATATCTTCTTCATGATCATTGCATTCATTCTTATTTGTTAATCATTTGTATGCCTAGATTTCCATCCAATTTCAATATGAATCTCACTAGAGTTTGTTCTTTTTCATGCACTATAATTTTTCTTCTTTAAATTTCATACAATTTGAGCGGGCCTAATGGCTAAGAGCATGTGTTTCCTCCTAAGAAGTCACAAGTTCAAAACCAAAGGGGGGTAGAGTATGTATGCCTTCATAGACTTAACATTCAAATCGTTGCACAGAGCAATGCTAGGAACATACCGTTAGACTCTTCCCAAATATGAAAGTAAGAAATGATCTTCAACCTAGCTTCCCTAAATATTTATTTGGAGATAAACATATAATGCTCTTTCATTACAAATTAATGTCCAACATATGGAACTAAAAGCTATGAACATATCGTTAGACTCTTCCCAAATATGAAAAGAAAATGATATTCAACCTAGCTTCCTTAAAAATTTATTTGGAGACAAACATAAAATGTTCTCCCATTAAAATAAAAAGACAACGCAAATCGTACATATTTCCGCTTGCTTTCAAAAGGAATTACTAAATGAATTGATAATACATACAATCGGTGGCTCTCCTTCATCAGAAAGGAAAATATTGAAAGAGAAATAACATTTTATGCACTTTACAGGATATGATTGGAATGATATGATTGCAATTTAACACTAGGTCACAATTTTTTTCTGAATGCATTTTTTTAGGTAAAAAAAGAAACAAATTATTCATTAGAAATGAGGAAGAGTTTGCATTTTCTTGGACCATATTCAATATATTAAAACAACCCGGGATTGATTCTAGTAGACAAAAAACAAATCTAGATAAAAACAAAGAATCGCTCACAGAACAGGGCATCGAGAAAACCGAGATGGCATCAAAACCAAATTAGCATGCATAGAAAGAAATTGAAACATAGAAAAAAAACAAGGAGATGTCTCCATACGAAAGCAAAAACACCGTAAGAAACCAACTACAGAAATTTGAAATAGCCCTTCCCACATTACAAACCATCTACAAAGTACTCAAAATGGATAGAACTAGGAGAAAGAGGCATGCTACTGCTTGGAGAGGGAATCATCAACAATGTTTTCTTCACATAAAATATGCTTTGGAAGGAGATGTCGGGAAAAAATCCGCCTTTAAATCCAATATACCAATCATCCAATTGCAAAGGGAGGGGACCCCAAGGTTGTAGTGGCCTAGAATCCACTGAATCGGAGTTAGGTAAGCCCAAAAAATTGAAATACACTCAATGCCAAACCACTAGGAGCATTGTAAAGCACCCCATAAAGCAAGCATCTCAGCTTTGATGTTGTCTCCCATACATCGGACCAATGAAACCTATAATGAGAAGAGGGATCAATTCTTAAGAAATATCCACGACCACATATGGCACACGAGGCAACCCTCGTCAAAGAAACACATGGGAAATATGCCGGATATATCAAGCATGGAAATAGAATGGGAAGAGGCCTTAGGCTTCCAAGGACCATTTTCCATGAAGAAGGCAACAATTTTTAAGGAAACCAGATTTGAATCAGAGAATTTTCCTTCAAAGATAAGTTCATTCCAAGCCCTCGATATCCCCCACAAAACATATAATGGAAAAACCTGTAATAAGCTTCACTTTGAGATCAAGACATGAGGCGAGCCACAATGGAAGAGTCATCTCGAGTGACAGATACACCCAACACAAGAGAAACCTCTCACTAGACAAAAAGGAGCAAAGGGATAATGTAAAAATAACCGAGAGCAATCCTTAGAAGTTTATTTTCATATTATGCACCTACCAAGGCCAATGGATCCCTTCTTTATTAGGATATCCCAAGTCATAATGAAGTTATGGACGAGTAAGCCAGAAAAAAAACATTTGATCTTCAATGGAGCGTCCCAACCTAACATTCTAGCAGACCCATCAAAAAAATGTAAAGGGTGAATGATGGAGGAAATGTAAGAGCATACATCCTTAACACAGATCCAACCTTTAGTATCTGACAACCCCATACCAAGAGCTCTTTGTTCTATGATAGAGTGATCCCATTTTGACATATAATATTGCGATAAGAGTCCCATTCCCCTTCCAAATGTTGAGGAAGGCCAAAATTACAAACATGAGGCCAAGAGGAGGAGGAAAGAGGGATGGGATGCACCCTAGCCAGATTGTCGAGTGTGAATATCCCTTGCTAGTTTAAATGGTGAATAGTTTTGACAAAGAGAATACGGGATCCGGAAAGTCCCTTGATAGCGTCCATCCCAACATAGATACTATGGACATTACCCACCGACCGGCGAAGATTACTACAAAACCACATAATCAAATGTTTGAAGCTTCTCGAAATGACAGAAGAACAAGGATTGATTGGCACCCCCTGCAACCACCCTCTCCTCGAGCTCGTGATGGGAAAGATATTTGTTGATTTAAGTTTCGGAGGGCTAGGCTCATGGGTTAGGGCCCAATCCATGTGCCTCGACTTCTCTGTCGTCATTATCTTTTCCTTTTCGTCATTTAGCTAGTTTGTCTTCTTCGATTTAAGTTAGATGCTGCTTCGATAATTTTCATTGGTGTTTAATTTTTTGTGCTACTATAGTTTTAACTGCTCATGCGTATAAAATAGAGGGAAAACTCCAAAAACTATGGTCAAGTCTCCCCCTCTCATCTACGTATTTAGAAAAAAAACTTAGAGGAGGGGGTGGTGAATAAATATTTAGAGCTTACTGATAATTTTAATTTTTTCTTTACTGAATTCCATATGTGGCTTTGATGAACCCAACTCACATATACACGTGCATATACCAAAAGAATCTATTGTATTGTATACATATACATTTGAAGAATGCCCATTTGTGTCAATGCTGGTTTTCTTTCAATGATGTAAGCTTTAAGATATTGTCATAGATCTATGGCTTAAATATGCGATAATATCAAATTAAATAAGCTTGTATCAGATTGTCGGGAATTTTTATTGTTGGATGAGTGGTTGAGGAATAATTGCTCGGCCACTTCCTCTTGAACTAAAGTAGCTATATTATGACAAACTCCAGTCTCTATAAAAAAGGCAACATTATTGCTATTAAATGAACTAGAGCTAATATTCAATAACTTCTTCCAGGTTCCTTTCATCACATTCTTCTTTGTTAATCGTGAACTAGAGAAAATATTGAATATCTTCTTCATGATCATTGCATTCATTCTTATTTGTTAATCATTTTTATGCCTAGATTTCCCATCCAGTTTCAATACACTGAATCTCACTAGGGTTTGTTCTTTTTCATGCCGCTATAATTTTCTTCTGCACAGAATTTCATACAATTTGAGCGGGCCTAATGGTTAAGAGCATGTGTTTCCTCCTAAGAAGTCACAAGTTCAAAACCAAAGGGGGGTAGAGTATGTATGCCTTCATAGACTTAACATTCAAATCATTTCACGGAGGTGGGTCCCTTGTCCCACAAACAAGGGGGTCTCATACACCAATTTGGTGTCTAGCTTGGTCATGGCCTTAAAATTAGATAATAATAAGAATATATATAAGACACATCATTTTGATATTTTAACTTATTATTTATGGTTATCTTATAGTATATTATCTATCTCGTATTCTTAATTTCTTCTTCATAGCATTATTTAAATTTAAATTTGGTTACGATAAAGCTTTTAATGGTATAACAATAATTTTAAGGGAGACCTCTTCATTTATCTACATTTAATGTTTAAGTAAAAAAACAATATTTTTAGTTCACATTTTGATATTCATTGAAGCAATGCTAGGATTCACCCTGTTATTCATGTTGATTAGCTTGTGCTTGTAAAGTAAGCACTTGATGATAACCTTATTCTCAATGGATAAAATTTCAACTATGAAACTTCAAAAACTTACTGAGAGAAATGCTTTATGCACTCTCACATTATGAGTATTTTGCCTAGGGTAAATGGCATCATCATACAACATGTATTCACCCTAAGGCACTCAAGTGGATTTGACGTCACAACCTCCTTGGGCATGACAACTTTGACATGGAAATTCAAACATTATGAGCTAACCATGGGGTTATTAATATATCTATAAAGGAGTGTTTGTATTGATAAGAAAAAAAATTGTGATATTTTTATATAGAGTCAATAAATTCCATTTCCATATAGAGCTAAAGTATAGAGAATGAGAATCATAACCTTTTAAAAATAATGTAAGCTAAAAATAGTATAGTTATTCTGCTCTAAAATTTGTAGGTTTAGGTACTTATAAACATTTTTTAAGGGGAAATGAAAAAAATAGAAATTAACTCAAAAATTACATCATTTTGACGTAATGAATAAAGTATCTTCATTGGTTGTGTCAACCTCCTCCTAATATTTGATAACCAAGGCTGGTATAGTATTTTAGGAATGCTTCCAATTGAGGGAGCTTCGCACAACTTTGAAGGACGAGTAAGCAAGGCCAAAAAAATAGTCTAAAGAGAGGCATTTAATTCATTCATATGCCTCCTAAGATGGTGAGAGAACTTTTAGAGTTCAATATCATTCATGAAGAGATATAATGTATTTAACAACTTCAAATAAAGGAGGCCATTAGCTATCAGTCTCACCATGCATAGACATGAATTGGAATCTTCAAGTCTCTCTTTTCTTAATTACTATTATTATGATGGTCTTCATCACTGTCAGTTACATTTAATAATAATTTACACAATGAAAAACCTCCCTTGTATCTCTTACAATTGTTAGGAACAACACTTGATTGAAAATAGTGAAACATCTAAACCAAGGGGATACATAATCCAATGACCAAAATCTACACAATTTTCCCCAAGTACTAAGGAAGGGAACAATCCATAGAGATTAGGAAAGGGATGGAGTGATGAAAGCTCAAAAAAATCCCATATTTGATGGCTTTGAGATGTTGAATTGAATGCCCATATTTATTAAGATGTCCTCTAACAAACCAAAAAGAGAAGAAAAGGTATAAAACAACTATATTTTCAAGGCATCAATTGGATGTATAACTGAATATGGATTATTATCAGGTTAGTTTGGAAGTTCTAGATCTAGGGAAGGATCCCTCATTAGTTGTAAAGATATGCATGTGTACTACAGTCTACTAGTGAGGTTATGATATAGAATGTGGATTGTTGTTTTGTAATTGACTTCGATAAATCCATGATTCAGGATTTCAAGAAGGTGGAATCTAAGAACTCATGAATTCAACTTGATAGTTATACCTTTATGAGTGTTACAAGAAAGCTCGATGGAGTTCAATCTACAATATTTAACAATGAGTAGAGATGTTGATGAAGACTTTACCACACAAGGATAAAGAAACATATTGAGGGTGTTGGAGATATTAAATCCTATTTGTCTTGTGCTTAATATTTGATATCCCTCGTTATATTTATTGATTAGTGGGATCTATACGTGAGTTGTTTGTTTGTCATATTTAGGAGATTCTTCGTTAGTTGGATTTAAGAGAATTTTACAACTAAGATACCTCCTTCTATCAATTTTTTGTTGATATATTTCCTCAAATAAATAGATTGTGGGCCTAAGATATTCAATCTAGATTCTATCTTAAAACCATGCTTGACTTATCAATGCTTTATTGTGATGATAATAATATATGTACAATATTCCACATAATGTTTACTCTACACAATTTTATCTAAATTTATAATTCATTTTAAATACATAATTTGATATTATTTTTTATAAGCCTTACTAAAGTTTTAAGAGTATATTTTTAAAATAGTGAAAATACTTTTTTTCGAGAGGGGAAAAAACTAGATTTTATATTAGATATAAAGCAGGTGGAAAAAGTTGAGTGTCCTTAATGTGATTCAGCTACAACATGTAGTGTAATAATAGCCATATAACAACATGTATAAACTGGTAAAAAAATATGTTGAAATATTTTGACCAACCAAAAAAACTTAAATAGTTTGTAATGAGGCCCAGTGAGCACAGAAGCATTCTTCTTTATAAACATTTGTTTTTTGGCATATATTCCAAATGTCACTGTCCAACACCAATCCCAGTATTGAGAGTGTGTTGGCTTCCTAATTTTGGTGTTTGTAGACATGATTAAAAGATACATTTGTGAAAGAGAGCAAGTGTGTTTTGAATATTTCTAAAGAGAGGTTGCACAAAGAAATTGTTCATCTTCTATATGCCTTGCATCCAGTTTATGACCAAAATTAAGTCCCCATACATGTGAATATTTGTAATTTCATTTTCCTTTGCAAGGTGTAATAGGATATTGAGAGCCAAGAGCTCCAGATAATTATTTGTGGAGGACCAGACCCCTGCCCAAAATGATACTTGTGAATTTGCGAATAGATGAAGGATGCTACCAAAACTTCCTAATATGGTCAGCCTAAATTAGTGAAAATATTTATCATGAATTAGTTGCTTATTAATATTAAGGATAAATATTATTATCTATTATCTTAAAAAACTTAAAAATAAAACTAGATAGTTTATGAGTGGTTTCCTTCTAGAATCTTCATAGAAATTAGTTGTTAGATTCATTTTCAACACGTCATTTTGATATATTTTTTTATAAGTTTGTCTAAAGTTTTAGGTGTAGAAATATCTAAATAGATTCAATTTGTCTTGTAATATGCTAAAAAAAAAATACCGAATCAATTCTACAAATTGCAGAAAACCAGTTTCGATCGCAAAATCACATGAACAAGAATATGAAAGAA
Source organism: Pinus albicaulis (assembly GCA_034641835.2). Taxonomy (NCBI): domain Eukaryota; kingdom Viridiplantae; phylum Streptophyta; class Pinopsida; order Pinales; family Pinaceae; genus Pinus; species Pinus albicaulis. The sequence goes on from CM076571.1 coordinate 16,920,210, forward strand.
TTGTAATCACATAACACAAAGTTGTATCTGGGGAAAGCCTCATCTAAAAACCCTGTTATCTTTGTATTTAATTAATTCAATAATGTGAAACAATACAATATTATTTCCCTTCTTGAGAAACATGTGCATTATCTCTAACAGTGTCACTCTGATCCTCACATGTTTTGGTCTAATACTTAACCAAAAAATTACGCCTGACTGGCCAGCCTAGCTTACACATTCCTAAGGGAATTGAGCCCATATTAAATAGGAAATTCCCACGAATTGATTGCGCAATACATCCAAGGCGTCGTGATGACCTCATGCATGACCTGTACAATTTTCTAATTGTTGAGATTCAACAAGATGATGGAGCTTAGTGAAAATGAGTCGCCTTCACTAAGTGGGACCGCAGGCTATTTTTAGGTGCAAGTCTATTTTTAGGCATGGTGATCATATTTTAGAAGTTGCAGGATGCTATTTGTGGATGATTGTTCAAGTTGGAAAAATAGATGAAATTCTATTTTTAGAATATTGGGTGAAGTCTATTTATAGATCGTTGATCTAAAAATAGATGCATGTCGATTATTATTAGCTCTTAATAATAATCCAACAATAAACAACAACTTATTCTCTTAGAGAACTTTATTTCAGTGTACAGATTTGGCAAATCAGTGGGCTGAAGGAATTACGCAATTCCTATGGTTTACTGGTGGTTCATGCATGGAGGACTTAGTTAGAACTAAAGTGGCAGAGTTATGACAGAGTTGGAAGAGTAGTTCATGGAGTTGTATTCAGTTTAACTCAGTTAAAGTGAGTTAAACTCAGTTGAGCTAGTTGTATCTAGTCTAATTGAGTGATACACTAGTGAGAGTGGAGTGTAGTTAATTAATTCACAAATAATAACTCATTAATCAACTGAACAAATACAACAGTTAACTACAGTGCATGTCAGTTCCAGTGGAGACTCAGTGGAGAGATAGGTGAAAGGGAAAGATGGACTATCCATTGTGACTATAGTGATGCATTGATTGCATCACACACACGTTGGAGTTTCCAATGAGGATTGCGCAGTCAAGGCAAGGGTAATTCAAATTCATTCAGAGTTATTCTTCAGCAGGGATTGTGCAGTGGAGGTAGGCTATTAGGAGGGAAAAAATTAGTGCACGTGTTTGTAGATTTCATCTTATTAGTGTGTGACGATTGATTTTACTGAGAGCTTGATGTACTAAGCTTTGTATGGGATTGTTACATGATCTCCATGATACATAATATATGATATTTTTGGTTTCTAGCTTCAATCTTTCCCGTTAAATAACTTTTATATGTGTGATTGTTTTTATTTTATGCCTCATGTGTTTGCAATTGATTTTTCGCAAAATATTAACAGTGGAAGGATTTTGTATTTAGCAAGAAGTTAAATATTGTTAGATCAGGGGAATCTAGATATATGCATGATTATTGTATATAATTTCTACATGGTATTGGAGCAGTGTTAATTCTTGAAGATTGCAATTGTGAAGAATTATTGAGTTTGTGCTAGTGGACAATTCGAATTTTCTGCAGAAAATTCTTGGTGCAGAAGTTGAGTATACATTGAAATGTCTTTCAATGGGTTGTGATTGGAGCATGCCCTTGATGGCAGCTCGAATTACATAGCCTAGAAGGACAAGATGGAGGCGGTGCTGGAGGATAATGGACTGAAGGAGTTCATCGATAACGATGTTCTAAGTCGGATTCTAGTGATGTTGCAGGATTTGACGCATAGCAAAAGAAGGTAGTAAAGACAATAAGGATTCTGTTGGAAGGTGTGAACGACCATATTGTGTCCAACATTCATGGGAAAGCCACTCCATTTGCAATGTGGAAGGCTTTGACAAATTTTTTCCAAAGTAGAAGTGACCAGAGGAGGTTGGTGCTTAAAGACAAGCTCAGAAAAATAAAAATGGAGAAGGGCGACAGTTTTCAAAATATCTCATGAAGTTTTTCGACTATAAGGATGAAATGGGAAGTGTGGGGGTTAATATTGATGATGAAGACTTGGTGAGCTTGGCTCTCCTTGGGCTTCTAAAGAGTTGGCATAGCTACGATGACTCTGTCAATGGATGGGTGAAACTGCCAGGATGGGAGCGACTTTGGTCGGATCTTGTGCAGGAGGAGATAAGGCGAAGTACCAGGGGTGGTTCTTCATCGAAGAATGAAGATGAAGAAAATTGCACTTTGGCTGCCAAAGCAAGGAAAGGGAAGGAGAAGAAATTCCCTTCAAAATCTGAAGCTAAAGGCAAGAAGTAGGACTTGTCCAAGGTGAAGTGTTTTCACTGTCACGAACATGGGCATTTCGCCACTAACTGCCCACAGAAGAAGAAGAACAAGAAGGCTGCTGGAGCTACCACTGGAGAGGCCTTAGCCTCACAATTTGAACTTGATTTCTCTTTGATCACATGCTTGGTTTCAAGCGCAATGGGATTGGTGTGGTATCTTGATAGTGGTGCATCTTTCCATATGACGAGAGACAAGTAGTTGTTTAGTGATCTGGAGGAGAAGGACCTCCAAATGCATATAGAGATGGGCGAAGATGGTCGATACAGTGCAATTGGAATTGGGACCATTACCTTTGAGAGGGAGTTCGGTAATCCATTCTTGTTGAAAGAAGTTATGCATGTTCTAGGTCTGAAGAAGAACTTGGTCTCAGTCGCAATGTTGGAAGACAAAGGTTATGATGTTGTTTTCAGTGAGGGAAAATCTTTCCTTTGACATGAAACAACGGGTAAAACCAAGAAGAGAGGGATTTGAGTTAAGAATCTCTACAAGCTGGAGGTAGATGGTCGTGCTGCAATGATGGGAAAAGCAGAAGAAGTGGTGAGCCAGGATGAGGGCGAATTATGGCACAGGAGATTGGGCCATCTTCACCATGGCACTTTGAAGATTTTGTAGCAAATTTCTACTAGACTTCCAAAGGGTACTCTTACATAGTCATATTAGTGCAAGGGATGTACTATGGGTAAGTTTGTGAAGACCACCTTTCATGAGAAGGACAATCGTGCTTTGGTGATCCTGGAGAGAATTCACACAGACGTGTGTGGCCCTTTCTCGGTTGCTTCAACAGAAAAATACAGGTATTATGTTATTTTTTTTTTATGAATATTCTCGTAGATGCTGGATCTTCTTCATGTAGAAGAAGAGTGAAACATTCTCAAAGTTCTGTGAGTTTAAAGCATTGGTGGAGAAGGAATCAGGGAAGCAAGTGAAGGCTATATGGAGTGATAATGGTGGTGAATATATCTCGAGTGTATTCAAAGACTTCTGTAGAAAAGAAGGAATTCGAAGAGAACTCATAGCGCCTCATAACCCGCAGCAGAATGGGGTCGCAGAGAGGAAGAATAGAACGATCGTGGGTGCTGCACGAGCTATGCTGCATGACCAAAGCCTACCAATGTACGTGTGGGTGGAAGCATGAAACACTGTGGTTTATGTGAAAAACCATTGTCCTCATAGAGTACTTGGCATGAGTACACCTGAAGAAGCTTTTACTGGTAAGAAGCTTGATATTTCTCATTTGAAGATTTTTGGCTCATCTATTTACATTCATGTGACAAAGGACACTAGGAAGAAGCTGGAGCCGACTGCAGAAGTTGGGATATTTGTGTGGTACACAGAAACACCCCAAAATTATCATGTGTATTTTCCAAACAGTCGAATGAATGTGGTGCGATGGGATATAAAATTCAATGAGGTGAAAGTCATGAAGTTGTCGCGTGAGAGGGAGCTACACTTGGCAGAGGAGGAACTTCTGGTTCCCAGAGATGAGCCTCTAGATGTGGATCAGCCACAGGAGGAGATACATGAAGTGGAGGGGTCCACTCATGCAAAATCAAACATCAGACAAGGCAGAAATCATACCAAAAAAGCTGAGAGACTGAAGCTTTATGCAGCATAGAATGTAGGAGTCCCTACATCACAGTCCAGATAGAGACAGTCACCTGACCAATTTACTAGATACATGGCTCTCATGAGCAAGTGTATCGTGACAGAACCATCTTCTTTCAAGGAAGCAGTGCAAGAGCCCACATGGGTAGATGCCATGGTGGAGGAGTATGACTCCATTATCAGAAAAAGTGCTTCGGAGATTGTTCCAAGGCCGGTGGGTAAATCAGTTTTAGGATCAATATGGATCTACAAGGTAAATCAAGCTGCTGATGGGAGCGTCGAGAAGTATAAGGCAATATTTGTTGCCCTAGGCTTCTCACAGATGGAGGGGATTGACTATGAAGAAACCTTTGCACCTGTTGCATGATATTCTTCCATACGGACCATCCTTGCTCTCTCAACACAGATGGGTTGGCAACACCCTGCAACACAACATTGTTCTACTTCAGGAATAACGTTGTAGCTGAAGGAGGATGCTTGGCCTCAAGCCTAGATGTGAGGAAAATCAGCACAAATCCTTCAAGAGGCCTCTCAAGAAAGGAGAAGGATTCCTAAAAAGGAAATCCTTGTGCTAAGAAGCACTGCAACTATGCTAAACAGCAGGAGAATGCACAAAGTCTGAATAGACAATGAAATCAATAATCCAAATCATAAATAAAAATGGTTTCCTTGCCCTCCTTTTAAACAATTGGAAGCCTTCTCTCCATGGCTCCCACTCATTATGGTTTCCTCCACCAAATAACCCTCTTCCCATTCATATCGTGTTGTCTATCAAAGTGTTCTCCACCTCCTCTCCCAACGTTGTTGACTTGGTCAAACTTGACCTTATCTCCATGCAAATGTCTTCTTTCACACATAGGGGTGTGAAATCCAGCTCTTATGATGATCCCTTCTCACATTTGAGGGATTTTATTCATGTTTCAATAAGCATGGGATTCCTTACCCAATTATTTAGCTGCTAGGTGACAAAAACAAAATTTTAATATTCCATTTAGCTGTGTGCTAAAATGGGAATATTACAGTCCTCCCCTCCCAAATGTTTCTTGTCCTCAAGCAACTACAAGGATAGAACTGAAAAGTCTCCACACAAGGCATGGAGTTTGAAATGTTTTGAGGAACATCCTCCCCTTATGGATCCTCCATCCCCCAAGCAATCATCCATACAAAATGAGTTACCTCCCAACATGGCAACTCCTGAAAATCATCTTCCACCTTTGGCTCCCACAATGTAGGTGGGCTGAAAATATGATCTTGGTAGAAAAAATAACCTACCCCACACTGTCCTTTTCTCCACTTAGGATAAGTGCAGAGTATATGATGATCCTGGGCTCCAATAATATTTCCCTCAAGTGGCAAGATGAAGACTAGACCTCCAAGGATCTCTCCTGCAACGTTATGAAACATGTTGGCCCAAATCATCTCATATGTGATGAGTTGGAAGTCACCATCATATGGCATCCAATCAATCATATGGATCACCTCAAATGGAAACAAGTGTTTTTTTGTAGTGGCCACATACTCTCTCGTGCTCCCATTAGAACATGCAATGCAAACTATGTGGGAGATCTCTCCTTCAAGGGACACATCCAACCAATGTGTCATTCCCCCAACCATGCTCCCAACAAATATAAAAACAACAACAACATAACGAACCATAATGAGAACCATGCTTGTTGCCATATGTAGCAAGGGCGGAGGATTAATCCTCTCATGAACGAAGAAGAACTAGAATTGGGGAATCTCTATTTTCTTGTCCCCATGACCAAGCTGCACTCGGTGCTATTCGAAACATATATGGCCGCCCTGGATTGAAGGCCAATTCAGCCATGAAAGCTAAAAACAGAGGAAGCTCTAGAGCCACTAGAGCCAGAACCAGAGTACTCCCTCTCTTTGTTAACCTCATGCGTCCAGAGCCAGAAATGAAGATTGATATTTCATTGTTATCGGAGGAGGAGGAGAAACAAATTACCGGAGCGCAGGAGGAGGAGGAGTAGCAGCTTCCGGTGCTGCCGAATTTGGAAGACGAAGAGGAAGAGGATCCAGAGGTATTAAGGGCACTTGTGCAGCTAAAATTGAACGCAAGAAAATGGTGGAAGCTAAAGCTGGAGACAATTGAGGAGTTCCGGCCAAAACTTGGGGATTCGTTGTAGTGGAATGTGGAGCAACATGAAAATTATTGAATCTGATGTTTCTTCTAGAAAATGTGAGCACATTGCATCTGATGTTTCTTCCAGAGCATGTGAGCACAATATTGAATTTGATCTTTCCTCTTTTGCAATGTTGATCTCTCAAACACACATGGGTCAATCATATTCCTCTGTGTCTGCTGGAATTATGGGTTTTGTACCAACATAAATTTTACCCGTCTCAAATCTGCCAAAGATGTGACAAGGCGGTTGAATTACAGGGAGCCTCTACTCTTCTCTTCATGGACTGACTGTAAACTTGTATTTATTTGGGGTCAAGCATTATATATGATTCTTTTATGATTATTATAAATATATTTCATTCTTTCATTATTATAAATGAATATATATTGTGGATGGTTGTTCTCTGCATTTTTATCTATTTTTTTCAATAATTTTATGTGATGATTATCGTATATTTAAAATTCATAAATTAAATAACCCATTTCATCTCCATAATCTTAAAACTAATTAAATCCATTTTATATTTAATTATATATATATAGTGGTATTTTAAAATATATTTGACCTCAAGCTCTTAATATTTTAATTTTCTTTATCTCTTTTTCTCTTTTTCTTTTTTACATTTACATTTGTCTTTAAATTTATCGTTAATATCTCTTTTTTCCATTTATTATTTTCATTAAATTATTGTAACACTTTTCATATTATCCATATTTTGTAAAAACAACTTTTTTCTCTATTTTTCATCAGTTAAATGTATTTTGCTTTTTGTTTTATGTATGGCCAATAACTTTTAGTTATATATCTGCTTGAGACTCATACATTGAATACTCAAAACCATAACTTTTAATTATGCATTTGCATTAGAGTCCTACTTTGAATAGTTATTTATGTTCTTTCCAATGTATATGCATCTTGAAATGAACACTCCTTAAAGTGTAGCCTCATCCAATCACTCAGTTCTCCATAACGTGGATCCTCCCATCATACATCACAAACTTATCCCTAATGTGAATCCTCCCATGTTTTAACTCATCTATGATCCTCCCTTTACTACTTGAACATAATTTCTTATTCTTGGTGATGATTTCTAGTGTGCAATAATTGAACAATTATTTATAATCATTTTCAAACATGATGTTTAGATATTTTTATCCATAGATGCTTTTAATTCTTGTGTTCTTTTAAACTGAAAAAACAATTATATTTGTTTTTAATTCTTGTGTTTTTTTAAACTGAAAAACAATTATATTTTTTAAACTCCACTACAATTATTTGACTTTATATTATTAAAATCTTATCTTAATTTAATGGGTTTAAATTTTTATTTTCATTGACAAATACTTTTTTAATTAGTGTGAGGGCAATTGTTTGAATTTATATTATAAATCTTTGAAGTTAATTTTATAATAAATTTTTATTTAATTGTTAAAATTTGATAATGTGAAAAGTCATAATTTTGTTAATGGAATGAAAAAACCATATCTGATTGCCTTATGATACATGCATGTAATGATTGTATGTAGAATTTTGAAGTTCACCATGATACTTACACAAGGTTTACAATTCATTCAAATGCTAATGATGTCAAATGATGCTAGAAAACTTTGGCTCACACCTAGAAGGCTATAGATTTTGCTGGAATAGGGATTAGTGTGAAGCACTCTTATTGGTCCAAGCATAGTTTTCAAACACAAAGCATTTGAAGAATGCCCAGTTGTGGCAATGGTTGTTTTATTTCAATGATGTAAGTTTTAAGATATTGTCATAGATTTATGGCTTAAATATTTTCATTATGTTAGCCTCATGAAATTTAGATAATTTTTTTTCTTGTAATTATATTTTAAATGCTATATTAGACTTTTATGATTTCTTTTTACAGAATATTAAAAAATAAATCATTATCTTCAACTTAGCTTCCTTAAATATATATTTGTTTACCTTTTTCCATTATAAATTAATGTCCAACTAATGGAATTACGAGCTGGGTGACTATGAACATATATATGAAAGTAAAAAATGATCTGCAACCTAGTTTCCTTAGCTTCCTTAGATATTATATGAAAGTAAAAAATGATCTACAACCTAGTTTCCTTAGCTTCCTTAGATATTTATTTGGAGATAAACATAAAAAAATTCCCCATTATAAATTAATGTTTAACATGGAATTAAAAGCTATGAACATACCATTAGACTCTTCCCAAATATGAAAATAAAAAATGATCTTCAACCTAGCTTCCTTAAATATTTATTTGGAGATAAACATATAATGCTCTTTCATTACAAATTAATTTTCAACATATGGAATTAAAAGCTATGAACATACCGTTAGACTCTTCCCAAATATGAAAATAAAAAATGATATTCAACCTAGCTTCCTTAAATATTTATTTGGAGACAAACATAAAATGTTCTCCCATTAAAATAAAAATACAACGCAAATCGTACATATTTATGCTTGCTTTCAAAAGAAATTACTAAATGAATTGATAATACATACAATTGGTGGCTCTCCTTCATCAGAAAGGAAAATATTGAAAGAGAAATAACATTTTATGCACTTTACAGGATATGATTGGAATGATATGATTGCAATTTAACACTAGGTCACAATTTTTTTTTCTGAATGCATTTTTTTAGGTAAAAAAAGAAACAAATTATTTGTTAAAAATGAGGAAGAGTTTAAATTTTCTTGGATCATATTCAATATATTAAAACAACCTTGAATCGATTCTAGTAGACAAAAAGCAAATCTAGATAAAAACAAAGAATTGCTCATGGAACAAGGCATCGAGCAAACTGAGATGGCATCAAAACCACATTAGCATACAGAGAAAGAAATTGAAACATAGAACAGACCAAGGAGATATCTCCATACGAAAGAAAAAACCTGTAAGAAACCAACTACAAAAATTCGAAATAGCCCTTCCCACATTACAAACCATCAAAAAAGTACTCAGAATGGATAGAACTAGGAGAAAGAGACATGCCCTGCTTGGAGAGGGAATCATCAACAATGTTTTCTTCACAAAAAGTATGTTGGAAGGAGATGTCAGAAAAAGACGCCTTTAAATCCCAGATACCAATCATCCAATTGCAGAGGGAGGGGACCCCAAGGTTGCAGTGGCCTAGAATCCATTGAATCAGATTTAGGTAACCCAAAAAATTGAAATACGATGAATGTCCAACCACGAGGAGAATTGTAAAGCACCCCATAAAGTAAGCATCTGGGCCTTGATGTTGTCTCCCATACCACCTTACCAACGAAACCTATAATGAGAAGAGGGATCAATTCTCAAGAAATCTCCACAGCCACATATGGCACCCGAGGCAACCCTATCAAAGAAACACATGGGAAATATGCCAGATATATCAAGCATGGAAATAAAGCGAGAAGAGGCCTTAGGCTTCCAAGGACCATTTTCCATGAATAAGGCAACAATTTTTAAGGCAACCAGATTTGAATCATAGAATTTTCCTTCAAATACAAGTTCATTCCAAGCCCTCCATATCCCCCACAAAACATATAATGGGAAAACCTGTAAGAAGTTGCACTTTGAGCCCAAGACATGAGGCAGGCCACAATGGAAGAGTCATCTCGAGTGACTGATACACCCAAAAAAAGAGAAACCTCTCACCAGACAAAAGGAGAAAAGGGATAATGTAAAAATAATTGAGAGCAATCCTTAGAAGTTGATTTTCATATTATGCACCTACCAACGCCAATGGATCCCTTCTTTATTAGGATATCCCAAGTGAGAATGCAGTTATGGACAGTAAGCCAAGAAAAACATTTGATCTTCAATGGAGCATCCCAACCTAACATTCTAGCAGACCCATCAGAAAAAGGTAAAGGGTGAATGATGGAGGAAATGTAATATTATACATCCTTAACGCAGATCCAACCTTTAGTATCTGACCGCCCCATATCAAGAGCTCTTTGTTCTGTGATAGATTGATCCCAGTTTGACATATAATATTGCGATAAGAGTCCCATTCCACTTCCAAATGTTGAGGAATGCCAAAATTCCAAACATGAGGCCAAGAGGAAGAGAAAAGAGGGATGGGATGCACCCTAGCTAGATCGTCAAATGCCAATAGCCCTTGCTAGTTTAAATGGTGAATAGTTTGGACAAAGACAATATGGGATTCGGAAAGGCCCTTGATAGCTTCCATCCCAACATAGATACTATGGACATTACCCACCAGCGAGCGAAGATTACTACAAAACCACAGAATCAAATGTTTGAAGATTCTCGAAATGACAGAAGAAAAAGGATTGATTGGCACTCCTGCAACCACCCACTCCTCAAGCCTGTGATGGGAAAGATATTTGCTGAGAATAATTGTCTATCAAAGATCTCTCTCTCTAAAGTCCCTATATAAATTGTAATCTAGAAGAGCAATATTAAACCTCTAAGAATCTTGAATACCCCATCACCCATCTGTATGGGCCTAGAAATCACATTTAGGTGAGTCAGGTGAATCTTATAGTCGGGTCTGGTTCCAGACCAAAGGAATTTGGAGATAAGAGAATGAATATTGCTGATGATTTCTTGAGGGATGTAGAATAGATGCATTCAATAGACAAGGATGTTTTGTGAGACAAATTTAATCATGGTGACCCTACCCCCAATCGAGAGCCACTTGTGATCCCAACATGTTTTCTTATTTTTAATCTTCTCTACAACCATGTCAATTCAAAGATGCGATAATTAATAGGTTTGAGAAAGAAAACCAAGTATTTGAGACTCACAAAAAGTAGGATGAATTCTACCCCAAAAAGAGAATCAATCTCGCGAATCTGTTCCGAATAAACACTATTCGAGAAAATTTCATACTTATTTCTATTAATTAGCAGACCGGATCATTGTCCAAATTTTTCAAGAACCACATGGAAAGATTCCCACTTATGATATGTTGACTCCCCTTGCTAGAAAATTACATATTATGGAGCAATGCAACACATAAAATATGCGAAAAATACAAGCACACAAAACACATAAAACTAGAGAGACACAGATATATGTGGTTCACCCAGTTTGGGCTACGTCCACCCCGAACTGCCAGTCCTTCCTTTCTATTATCCAGCAAAATGAAGAGACAAAACCTACATCAGATCCACTGTAATATCTTCTGTTCTCTCTCATACTCTTCCCTATCTATTTCCTGCTGAGAGAATACGCATATAATACACAGCTGTAATAAAATACCCTCATATAAAGAGAGGGGTTGCCTTCTAGGGAAAAAAATCCTAAACTAAACATAACTTCTACTGTTAGATCATCTGCCTAATGAACGGCCCAGATTGACTAGAAATTACTATACTTTTACAAGGAAATTTTACATCTGTTTTTAGCTTTGGGGCCACTACCCCCAAAACCCCCCACCAGGGGCGAGCTCCATAAAGTTGCTGCCGCCCCCCCTAGACCTCCCACGGCAGCGATTAATTACGGGTGGTGTTGCCACCCCATTTAAGGTATAGGGGTCCAATGCTGTGATACAAAGTAAACAAGATAATTAGGCTCCACACCCAACAATCTCCCACTTGGAGACTGCTTGTAGCAACTCCACCGCTACTTCATTTACTAGACAATGACTCCTCTTTGGACCTGGCTGTTTCTCATCTTCATCGTCATCCTTGAAGACTAATTGAAATTGAGCACATTCTCAGTTTCTCCTTGGTTACAAATTTTGTTAGCATATCTGCAGGATTCTGGCTAGTGTGTATCTTTTCCAGCTTCAACTCTCCATCTTCCAATACTGACCGTATGAAATGGTACTTGAGATGTATGTGTTTAGTCCTACAATGAAATTCTAAGTTCTTTGCAAGATGAATGGCACTTTGGCTATCACTGTATAATGTGCCCATATCATGCTTCTTACCCAATTCACCCTTAAACCTTTGTAACCAATTCATTTCTTTACTAGCCTCTATAGTAGCAACATACTCTCCTTCTGTTGTTGAAAGTGCAACAACACTATGGATTTTTGAAACCCATTTGACAGTTGTTCCACCTACAGTAAATACATATCCTGTAGTGCTCCTCCTGTTATCTCTGTCACCTGCCATATCTGCATCAACATATCCCTGTAGAGCAATGTTTGAACCACAAAAGTATAATTCTTGATTTGTGGTACCTCTCAAATATCTGAGAATCCATTTTACTGCTTTCCAATTTTCCTTTTCTGGATTATTCATGTACCTACTTACAACTCCCACTGCATGTGAAATATCAGGCCTTGTGCAGACCATTGCATACATTAAGCTTCCAACTGATGATGCATATGGAACTTTAGACATATAATCCATGTCTTCTTGGGTCTTTGGGCACATCTCCTTACTAAGTTTGAAATGGCTAGCAAAAAGTGTCTACTAGCGGTTGCATTGTGCATATTAAATCTTTTCTTTCTTTCTTTTGTATACTCATTCGCGGGCAGTGTTAATTTTTATTTTCTATCTCTAAGTTATTCTCATAGCAAGGATTTGTTTTGCATCTCCCAAATCCTTCATTGCAAATAAATTTTCCAATTTTCTTTTGATCACATTTATTTCCTGCATGTTAGACCCTGCAAAAAGCATGTCATCTACATACAATAACAATAAAATATAGCTTCCATCATTTTTCCTTTTTAGATAAACACAATGATCAGAGTGACAACTAGTATAACCTTGTTCAAACGTAAACTTGTCAAATTTTAGATACCACTGCCTTGGATCCTGTTTTAATCCATACAAGCTCTTCTTTAGCCTACACACTAATTTTTCTTTCCCCTTGACCCCATATCCTTCTAGTTGCTGCATATAGATATCTTCCTCCAAATCTCCATGGAGAAATGTTGTCTTTACATTTAACTGTTCAAGATGCAAATCTTCTGCTGCTACAAGACTTAAAATAGTTCTAATTGAATTCATCTTAACAACAGGAGAAAATATTTCATCAAAATCAATACACTATTACCCATGCAAACCATTACCCACAAGTCTAGCTTTTGTGCTCACAATTGCCCTCCATCTTCTTCCTTCGGCCTACAAACCATTTGTTACGCAATGTGGTGCCACAGAAACACGACAAGTCCCAAGTCTGGTTATGCATTAAGGAGTCCATCTCTTCTTCCATGGCTAGCTCCCACTTCTTCCTTTTTCAACCTGCATTGCTTCTTCATAACATTTAGGTTCACCAGAATGAGTCAACAATAAATAATATAATGAAGGAGAGTATCATTCAATGGGTCTACTTATCTTGGTAGATCTTATAACACCACTTTTAGGTGTTTGAGGTGGTTGTTGCTATTGTGGTGGTTGATGTTGTTGTGGCTCTTGATCATTATTATTTTCAGGCACCTTTACCTTTTCTGTGATCTCATTAAGAACTGTGTATTCTTTGTTTTCTTTTTCCTATTTCTTTTCCTGTAATTGATTCTTACACAATACCTTTTCATTGAATATTACATCTCTGCTCCTAATGATTTTGTGATTTTCATAATCATATAAGCGATAAAAAAAATCATTAACACCATATCAAATAAAGGTACATTACTTTGATTTTGCCTCAAGCTTTTTTCTATTTTCTTTATTAATATGGAAAAAAGGCCTCACAGCCAAAAGGCTTTAAAAAAGAGTAATTTACATTTTTACCTGTCCATGCTTCCTTTGGAATACCACCATCCAAGGAACTTGAAGGCCCTCTGTTTATTAGATAAACAACAGTATCTACAGCTTCTGCCCAAAATTATAAAGGCAATCCTGCATGCAATCTCATGCACCTTACACCCTGCATGATTGTTCTGTTCATCCTTTTCGACACACCATTTTCTTGTGGTGTTCTTGGAGCTGTCTTCTCTTTGCGAATTACATGCTCTGAACAGTACCTATCAAAATCTTTGATGCAATATTCACCTCCATTTTCTGATCCGAGACACTTCAACTTCTTTCCTGTCTCAATCTCAACCAAATCTTTCCATTTCTTGAAAGTATCAAATACATCAAATTTATTTTGAATACAATAAATCCAAGTTTTTCTAGTTACATCATCATCAACGCTAACATATTGAGAGAAACCAGGAAGATGATGCTGGCCGGGTCCCCATACATTTGTATGCATAACCTCTAATTTTTCACACTTCTTTTCTTTCCCAACTTTGAGAAATCTAACTCTCTTCTCTTTTCCATAAATTCAATTCTCACAGAAATCCAAATCAATATTATTCAAACTTGGCAACAAATTCCTTGAATGAAGAATCTTCATCCCCTTCTCAGTCATGTGTCTGAGCCTATGGTGTCATAATGATGCATCTGCTCCTATGGAAGTTAAAGCATTAACGAGTTAAATACACGTTGCATAAATACAATGTACCAACCTTTTCACCTTTTGCTATCACGGAGGCTCCCTTGGTGACCTTCAAAGCTTTATACGCAGAAAGTTGTCACACAACCTTCACGCCTATCTTGCCACGATTGAAATCAAATAAGTCTTTAGATTTGGAACATGCCTTACCTCATTTAATAGCCATTGGTTTCCATTCTATTGTTTTACAAGGACCTTGCCCATTCCAACAATTTTACAGGGTTTATCATCACCCCAACGGACTTGTCCAAAATCTCCTTGAACATAGTCATGAAAATATTTCTTATCAGGTGTGGCATGGAATAGACCTCTTCAATATACTGCAGGAATAAATGTGCCCCTCGAAGAAGAATCAAAGCATCTTGTAACACATCACATGCATTTGCTTCAAAGTTTTTTCTTGTTGCGCGTCTCCTTATTTCGGATCGAGATCTCTGATCTTTCTTGGTGTCTATTTCTTCCAGCATTTCTAGCACACCACTATCCCCAATGCGGACAGATCTGCCTTTTCTTGATTTAGTGCGATATCCTAAGCTCTTTCCTCTTTCCATTCTCCTTCCCCTAGACTCTATAGTTAAAGCATTCATGATGTCTCACCGAAGCTTTTCCGTTGCATTTCCTCGCAAGTATAGCACCGACAACATCATCAAACTTTAAAGTACTAGATCCAGAGACACAGTTTCTAATGGCCATTACTAAACCATTCCAACGCTCTAGCAATGAGCACAAGAATAATAGAGCTCTAACTTCATCATCAAAGTTTACCCCTATAGAACTTAATTGACTGGTAACTGTATTAAATTCATTTAAATGGTCTGCAATAGATCCACCTTTTGACATCTTCATATTAAATAGTCGTTTCATAAAATACCTTGTTTGAGGCTAAGGGTTTTTCATATAGTTTCGCCAACGTCTGCATCAAACCCTCTGTTGTTGTTTCCTTCGAAATATTAAAGGCGACTGACGCCGCAAGGCACAACCATACTGTTCCGAGTGCCTTTCTATCGAGAATGTTCCATTCCGCGTCTGTCATGGCGGCTAGCTTCTTTGTTTTTCCGCTCAATGCTAGGTACAGATCTTTCTGATACAAATAATCTTCCATCTGCATCTTCCACAACGGGAATTTTTGGCCGTTAAATTTATTGACCCTAAACTTACCATCTTCCGCCATTGCTCCCACTCGAACAAGGAACCCTTCTTTCTTGCGATTTTATCAGCCAAATATACCTTCGGCTCTGATACCATTTGTTAGAAAATTATATATTATGGAGCAATGCAACACATAAAATATACGGAAAATAAAATCACACAAAACAAATAAAACCAGAGAGACACAGATATACGTGGTTAACCTAGTTTAGGTTACGTCCACCCCGAACAGCCAATCCTTCCTTTCTGTTATCCAGCAAAATGAATAGACAAAACCACCGGCGGATCACATATAATATATTCTTATTTTTTCTCTCTGTATCCTATCATTTTCTTGCTCAAAGAATACACATGTAATGCACGAGACACGATGCTGATTCCCTCATACAAAGATAGGGGTTGCCTTCAAGGGCAACCTAGAAAACTAAACCTGCCTTCAACCGTCGGATCATGCGCAATGAACGGTGGTCAGCTGAAAATTACTATACTTTTACAACGCAATTTTACATATGTTTTTAGCTTCAGGGGTGCTACCCTTGAAACCCCCCACCAAGGGGGGGCTCCATAAAGTCGTTGTTGCCCCCCCTAGACCCCCCATGGCAGTGATTAATTATGAGCAGTGTTGCCGCCCCATTTAAGGTACAGGGGTCCAATACTGTGATACAAAGTAAACAAGATAATCAGGCTCCACACCCAACACCCCTGCACATAATACATCATACAAAAATAAAATGTGGGACAAAGTATTATTTTTGTTCAATTTGTAGCTGGATATGCCACCTACCTCCATTTTAGCCTTTATACGTCTTCTGTGAGCTTCCATAACTAGTATGGAGAGAAATGGGCACAACACACAACCTTGGAAAAGCCCCCTATATATTTTGAAAAAATGGGAGGGTTCACCATTGATAAGGAAAACCATAATTGTTGTAGATAATAATTCTTTGTGATGAGCTCCATCATAAGACATATTTGGAGGGGTTAATAGTCACCTTTTTGCCTTCTTAGATTTACTTTTCTTGCATATTTCTTATTATTTGGTTTTATGATGCTAGTATAGGTGGTGATTAAGGCTAAAATACGTTGAGTACCTAATATGAGGTTGAGTGAAGAAAATCATGATTTATTAAGCATTTTTATAAACATTTGATCATAAAGACTTAGAGGAGACAAAAAAGAGAAATTATAGGAGGATTCTCCAAACTAGATTCTCTCCAACAATTCAAAATCCAAAGGCAGCCAAAGGATCCCAAGGATTCTCTCCAGCAATTCGAATTCCAGAGACAGCCAAGCAACTCAAAGAGGAGTCTACTCAATCTTTGTTTACTGGGAGTCAAGAGGAATAAATCACAATTTTCTAGGGAGTTGTTGGTAGCTACCATGTAAAATAAATAGAGCAGAGCTAGAGCTAGGAAGAGGTAGTCTATTCTAGTCTCGATTCCATTTAGAACTATTATTGTGAGCTCTTAAGGTTTTCATTTTATTCGGGGATCAAACTTTTAGAGATGTATGCAGTTATTCTTTTATGAAATGAGAAGACTGGTTTCATTCGACTGATTTAAGTTTCAGAGGGCTAGGCTCGTGGGTTAGGGCCCAATCCATGTGCCTCAGCTTCTCTGCTGTCATTATCTTTTCCTTTCTGTCATTTAGCTAGTTTGTCTTCTTCCATTTAAGTTAGATCTGCTTCTGATAATTTTCATTGTTGTTTAATTTTTGTACTACTGTAGTTTTAATTTCTTATGCATATAAAATAGAGGGAAAACTTCAAAAATTGTGGTCAAGTCTCCCCCTCTCATCTCTATGTTGGAAAAAAAACTGAGAGAGGGGGGTGAATGAATATTTAGAGCTTACTGATGATTTTAATTTTTTATTTACTAAATTCCATACACGGCTTTGATGAACCCAACTCGCATATACATGTGCATATACCAAAAGAAACTAGTGTATACTGATATAATTTTATTGTTAGAAAAACATTTCAGAAAAAATCTTTAACTCAGTTTATCAGTCACGCATCTATTAGTTAATTAGTAAATGTGTGTAGTAACAACAGAATAAATCATCACATAAGAGCAACACACATTAACACCAAGATTTAATGTGGAAACCTAATTCAGGAGAAAACCACTGTTGATGTCGTCTCTGTCTTCAATATTTATTATATGGAAAAATACTTCCAATATTGTACTGATGTAGACTGATATCAGTACGCAGGCATCTACCTGCAGAAGGCTGCAACCTTCTCTCATTTTCCAGTTGCAATTGGAAGGGAGCTACAACCCCATGGTCTCGTTTACCAGCCACTACTGGAAAGGAGCTTCAACCCCCTGATCAGAATACCAGCTTCTACTAGCAGGAAGCTTCTACTTCCCTCAGAATCATTGTATACCATGTTTGATTAATTTTCATACTGGATCAAATAGCTTCAACACAACCCTTCACAAGATCATCAATAATATACTTAACCCAAACTTCAATCAGAACAATGATATTACTATAACCAGAACATAGTAATAAACCCAGACTTCAAAATCAGCATGTAGAATTAAAGTCAACCCTGAACATTCATTATCTTAAAAGGCATACACTACTTTTCTTCACTATACCCGCGTGTATACGTGCTTTCCTTAACATCAACCTGTGTATAGATCTATGAATACTATTTTTCAGAATGTATTCAATCTCAGATCCAGATCTGAGTCATTCAGTCAGATATCTTTTCAGAATTGCAGAACCTTTGATCAGTCATTCATAATAACACATATTTTCTCACTCATTGATCAGATTTGTACATAATCAACTTAGCAGCATATTCAGCAATCAAGCAACCTAGATCTATATGAAGACTTCATTAACAGACAATAGAAAGATAGCAAAAATAAGAGAAAACCTCTGCAATGAGCTTCAGAAAACCCTAACTTCCATACACACCTTTTCTTAAGCAAACCCATGTATATAAGTGATTTTACTGAGACGAACTAGCATATAGATATGTAAATATCAATTCAACAAATTTTTTTCAGATCTATAGAACTTACCTAAATTTCTTCACTCCACTTCAACAAACATGCTCCAAGTCTCATGTCTAATCATCTCTTCAATGGATCATGCAAGAACATAATCATTTCAGGTATAGAGATCTTGATCCATCAATCTATGGAAGGGTGCATCATAACTTTAGATTTATCAATAAAACAAATTTTATGCAATGTAGATATATTTTAGAGAGAAGTATTTGGTGATATCCCTTACACATGCACACCTTGTACTATGATCTTATTCTCCTTATATAGATTTAGCCTTTACTAATACCATGAGTCAAAACCACACAATTGTCGATGGTATTCTTGAACAAAATCAAATAGATGACATGGCGCTCAAACCTATGGGCTAATACCATGGTAATGCCCCCTGGTATTATCCTTTTGGGGCGCAAAAATGCATACGCGACCTGGATCATTCTTATCCGCGTATATACTCGACTTCTCTTGTACAAAACTGTGTCTACAATATTCAATATGAATATTACCAAATATTTTTCTGGCATTAAACATTTCTTCTTATGGACTCCTAAGTTTCTACTGAAGACATATACTCCATATTTTACTAAAGAGTTGCCATCAAGGACAACATATTAAGACATAGGAATTATATTGCAACAATATCCCCCTTTGGACTTGATGGCAACCATGATGGTGTTTTATCACTACAACAGATACATATATATAACCATTATTCAAATTCCTCAAACACACACCCAAAATTCTCTCTGCCTTTGACATCAAGAGAAAAGGGCACTATTTTGATCATGCTCCCCTTGAGTGTATGTTGAATCTTCAGATATTTTCAATGAAGTACATGACTCTATAACTCAACGAGGTATGATCTTTCCTATCACCAAGGCCTCATACTTACATCAATGATCCAACCAAGTGGAATTACATATTTGACTCAACTACCCAACCAAGTGGGTTTACAAAGTAGAGCAAGTCCATACATGACTGAATAGAACAATTTACATCATGAGATTGAACATCCATTTTTCATCAAATTACAGAAATGATATGTCATTAACAGGACCAAAATATCTCAAGAGAAAGATCATATATCAAAAACCAATCATAATGCCAACAATGCATCCTTTTCAGCATGATAGGTGCTGCCCCTAAACTGATGCATCCTAAACACTTTCAATAACCAATTCATCAAATCATCTTCATGAGAGAATGATATAAAAATATGAATACTGGAATAGCAATAGGGATTACCAAACAACACCACAACTATTCTAAGCGCTGACTAGGAGAATTTCTATCAGCAAAACCCATATGCAGTTTTATGCACAGAAACTCGTGTATATACGCAATTCCTCTTTATGAAACCCGCATATCAAATTTAAACTTCTGAAATTAAGTAGATTTAATCAGAGAGACAGGCACAACTCCCAGCTTCTATCTGAGATATTCGAATGCTTCCTTGGGAAGAGGTTTAGTATCAACAACTTTTTCTTTGGAGGGAACATACTCCAATTTAACCTTTTTTTCAAGCACTTTTTCACGTAGTAAGTGATACTTGATAGGAATGTGCTTAGTCTTAGAATGCATAACAGGATTCTTTGAGATACTAATAGCACTTGTATTATCACATAAAATGGAGATGGGAGGCGAACACTTGATTTGAGTGTATTGTAGTCTGCATCATCCAAAGGAGTTGTGTGCAGCATGATGCGACAGCCACACATTCTGCTTCTACTATAGATAAGGCAATAGGACTTTGTTTCTTGTTGAACCAAGATACTAATCGGGGCCCCATATAGAATGCACCTCCACTAGTTCTTTTTTGATCATCAACATTTCTAGCCCAATCTGCATATGTGTAAGCATGAAGAGTGAGATCAACATTCTTTGGATACCATAAACTAAAGTCTTGAGTCCCTTGTAGATATTTGAATATTATTTTTACAACTTGAATATGAGCCTCTTTTGGATTAGCTTGGAATTTTCCAACAATCCCAACTGCATGCATGATCTTTGGTCTTGTCCCGGTTAGATAAAGCAAACTTCCAATCATGGATCTATATTCTGGTTGATTTACCATGGGAGAATCATCATGATAAATGAGGTTACATCCAGTTACCATGGGCATACTCATAGGTTTTCAGTCTTCCATACCATATTTCTTCAAAATTTTCTTAAGATATTTTTCTTGTGATAAAAATATGCCATTTTTTCTTGTTGCACTTGTAAGCCAGGAAAGAATGTTAGTTCCCTAAGTAAAGAAATTTCAAATTCTTGCTTCATAATAGAAGCAAACTTCTAACTCATGGACTCTTCATTACTTCCAAAAATGATGTCATCAACATATACAACCACAATCAACAGTTTATCATTCTCTATTTTTGTATATAAGTTACTATCAGTAGATCCCTTTGCAAAACCTTGTTGATGAAGATATCTGTCAAGTCGATAGTACCATGCCTGAGGAGCTTGTTTGAGACCATATAAAGCCTTTTTAAGTTTTCAAACAAGTTTTTCATCATTTCCCAGAATGAATCCTTTTGGTTGTTCTGTATAAACTTCTTCTTCTAGATCACCATTGAGGAAGGTATATTTAACATCCATTTGATAAACTTTGATTTGTTGAAAACTTGAAAAATAAAGAAACATTCTTATGGGTTCAAGTCTAGCTATAGGAGAAAATGTTTCTTCAAAGTCTATACCTTCTTGTTGAGCATACCCTTTACAAACAAGTCTAGCCTTGTTTCTAATAACATCTCCATTTTCATTTAACTTGTTTTTGAATATCCATTTTGTTCCAATCACATTTTTATCATGAGGTCTTGGAACTAATTCCCAAGTGTGATTCTTTTCAATCTCATCAAGTTCTTCATTCATGGATTGAATCCAACATTCATGTTTACTAGCTTGATTGACATTATGTGGTTCAATAGTAGATAGAAATGCCAGATAGCTAGGAGATCCTACAAGAGTTCTTCTTGTTTGGACACCTGATCCCTTTTCTCCCAAAATTTGAGATTCTAGATGATTATTTTGTAAGTACTTGGATGGAGCATTTTTAGATAGTTCTTCTTCTAATGATTCATTGGGTTCACCTTCTATATTTTTGTTATTTGATGCAGGAAGATATACATCATCTTCATCTTCATTTGTTGTTGTTATTTCCTTTTTGGGAGCTGAGAGAGACTCATCAATTACAACATCAATACATTCAAGAATATTCCGAAGTCTTTTATTGTAACATTTATATGCTTTACTTCTAGAAGAGTAACCAAGAAATATTCCTTCATCTGCTCTAGGTTCAAACTTACCAAGTTTTTCATCATTTTTCTTGATAAAACATTTGCTTCCAAAAACTCTAAAATTATTTATGGTGGGAAGATTGCCATACCAAAGTTCATAAGGAGTTTTATCACTCTTAACCCGAACATGAGCCTTGTTCAGAATATTTACTGCAATATGTGCTGCTTCTCCCCAAAAGGTATCAGGAGTTCTAGATTCATCAAGCATAGCCTGAGCCATTTTTTGAACTATTCTATTCATCCTTTAAGCCATGCCATTTTGTTGTGGGGTTCCAGCTACTAAAAACTGTCTTTTTATGCCATGATGTTCACAAAAATCAAAGAATTCATCTAATATATATTCTCCTCCTCGGTTAGATCTAAGACATTTGACTTTTAATCTAATTCATTTTCAACCAAAGCTTTGAAGATCTTAAATTTTTCAAATGCTTCATCTTTATGTTTCAGTAAACCGATCCAACACATTCTAGAGAAGTCTTCAATAAATAAAATATAGTATTATTCTCCACAAGGTGACTTTTTCCTTACAGGACCACATAGATAGTATGTATAATTTCAAGAGGCTTACTTGTTGATCCTTCCTTAGCATTGAATTGCACCATGGTTTGCTTACGAAATTGGCATGATTTGCATATGGTACTTTCAGGTAGAGTGATGTTGGGAAGATCATGAACTGCTTTGAGTCTACTGGATTTTATTATTGAGAGAAGCTCAAATTTCCCAACCTTCTGTGCCATAACCAATTTTTTGAATATTTACTCAAGTAGCATTGTTCTTGGCCACCTTTCAATACATACAGATTGCTTGGTGTTCTAGTTAAAATTTATTACCATTTTTCCCGTGTCAAGTTCACGTACAACACATTCTTTTGAACTAAAGACAACTTCATTTCCTTGTTCACACATTTGACTCACACTTAACATGTTGTGCTTTAATCCATCCACGTACATAACATTGTTAGCTTTCACCTTTTCTTTTAGAAAAAAAAAACCATTTCCTTTAATGACAACAGGAGAGTCATTTCCAAAAGTAACATTCTTTTCTTTCTCTAGAGAATTGTATGAAAGGAGTTTATTTCTATCACTTGTCATGTGTTTTGAGCATCCATTATCAATGTACGATTGATTTTCTTCCCCTTCTGAAAATAATGTTGTGCCACAACTTTCAACCTGTAAGTCCTTCTTTTTCCAAACCTTGGAATTTGAAGGTATATGCTCTTTTGGCTGAAGTTTGCTCCTGCATTAGGATTCTTCATGACCAAAGTTATTTCAGTTAGCACATTCAATCTCGTTTTGAAGAGGATAAAAGTTGTTATAAGTATTCTTCTTTATTCCAGTCTCATTTATTTGCTTTCTTGCTTCTCTCGTCATGATGGTTTTGTATGCAACACATTGATCAACCTTATGACTAAAATTATGACATGAGAAACATTGTCCATTAAACAAGAAATTTCTGCGATCATGAAACCTTCTATTTATATTTACCTGCTAATTGATATTTTTTTTATTTTTCTTCCTTGTAATAAAGTGGTCATGCTTCACATGTGTGGTTTCTTTGTTCTTTTGCTAAGAGATAAAATATTGTAGGCTGGCTTTTGTTTCATTTAGATAGCTTGGTGCTGAAGACTGAGATGATTCTCCAATATATCCAAGACCTATCTTTATAAGAGGAGAGAATTGTACCTTGATAATTTCATCTAAGGTTTCAGATCCTTTAACAAATCTAAGATTTAAAGTTTTCACTTTCTCAATTTCCTTTCTTAGACTTATTATTTCACATTCTAATTTCTCATTGTGCTTCTCCTTTTCCATAAGTTGATTTTTTCGAGTATCTATGGAAATTCATTTTTCTTCCAAACATATTTTGAGATGAGTTATTTCTTCAACAAAATCATTTTCTTCTAAATCATCCATAATAGTATCACTGGAGTCCTTTTTAAAAGCCATAAGTAGTCTAATATCTTGATTAGATTCTCCTTCTTCACTATTTGATAGACCATCACTATCTTCATGAGTATAATAGATTTTTCTATTGATAAATTGTTTCTTATTTCCTCTAGCCACTTCCTTCCCCTTTTCATGACTATCTTTATGTGGAAATTTAGCAACATAATGACCAACTCTTATGCAAGCAAAACATTTAAAGGGAATCTTACCTTTGAATCTTCTAGTGCCAAGTTGTAGCTTCTTTAAAAAATTTATCTCATCTTCTTCTAAAACATACCCTAATCCTTCTTGTTCTTCTACCTCCTTTCCTTTTGCAGCAGCTCTGAAAGCAGCTTCCTTGACTTTGGATGGACCTCCTTTTCTCATTTCACAAGCAGTCAGAATCCCATGAAGTTGAACAACAGTAAGAGTTTGTAGATCCTGTTTCTCTTCAATAGCAGACACTTTTGACTCAAATTTGGGAGTTAGAGATCTTAAAACCTTTTCTACCAGAGTAGTATCAGATATAGTTTCACCCAGATTTCTCATACGATTTAAAATATCATGTAGACCTAAAAAAAACTGGCAATGCTTTCTTCATTGTGCATTCTGAGTTTTTCATATTGAATTCTAAGAGTTTGGAGTTTAGCACTTTTTACCTTGGCATCACCTTCATAGCTTAGAATGATTTTGTCCCATATCTCCTTTGTTATATTTAACTACATGAATTTGAAAAATTCTGATTCAGTCAAACTTCCCAATAATGCATTGAATGCCTTTGCATTGGTTTCATAGTTCTTTCTTGTTGTTGCATCTCTTGGAATGGAAGTTGGATGTTGATAACCTCCTTCAACTATAGCCAATACATCTACTCCAAGAGACTGAAGATATGATATTTTCCTTGTCTTCCAGAAGATTAAGTTGTTTCCGTTGAAGAGAGGAGGCCTGATAGATATTGTCCCATCTTGATTACTCATCTTGGCTTATCTTCCTTCTAGAGATAAAATTCCTCAGAAGGAACTCCTCTGATACCAATTGTTGGGAAAAATACTGAGAGGGGAGGGGGGGGTGAATCAGTATTTAGAGCTTACTAATAATTTTAAATTTTTCTTTACTGAATTCCATATGCGGATTTGATGAACCCAACTCACGTATACACGTGCATATACCAAAAGAAACTAGCGTATACTGATATAATTTTATTGTTAGAAAAAAATTTCAGAAACAATATTTAACTCAATTTATCAGTCATGCATCTTTTAGTTAATCAGTAAATGTGTGTAGTAACAGTAGAATAAATCATCACACAAGAGAAACACACATGAACACCAAGATTTAAGGTGGAAACCGAATTCGGGAGAAAACCACCGCTGTTGTCATCTCTGTGTTTAATATTTATTATATGGAAAACTGATTACAATATTGCACTGATGCAGACTCATATCAATATGCAAGCATCTACCTATAGAAGGTTGCAACCTTCTTTCATTTTACAGCTGCAACTAGAAGGGAGCTACAACCCCCTGGTCTCATTGACCAACCACTACTGGAAGGGAGCTTCAACTCCCTGATCAGAATACCAGCTTCTACTGGTAGGAAGCTTCTACTTCCCTTAGAATCATTGTAGACCATGTTTCATTAATTTTCATACTGGATCAGAAAACTTCAACACAACCCTTCACAAGATCTTCAATAATATATTTAACCCAAACCTCAATCATAACAATGAGATTACTGTAACCAGAAAATGGTAATAAACCTAGACTTCAGAATTAGTATGCAGAATCAGACTCAACCCTAAACATTCACTATCTTAAAAAGCATACACTACTTTGCTTCACTAAACCCACGTGTATAACCGCTTTCCTTAACACCAACCTGCATATAGATATGTGAATATTGTTTTTCAGAATGTATTCAATCTCAAATCTAGATCTGAGTCATTCAGTCAGATATCTTTTCAGAATTGCAGAACCCTTGATCAGTCAGCCATCGTAACACATATTTTCTCACTCATTGATCATATTTTTACATAATCAACTTGTAGGTTTTAACGCTGAACAAAAATTATCTACACATGAATCTTCTAACAGAAAATAAACAATAGCGAGAGCATAAAACATAAAATAGATAAACACAGAGATTTTCCCCTAGATCCCAAATCGGGACGACCAGCTTGATTTTTCATTATATTCCTTTTAGTGTTACAACACATATATATACATGCTGAAGCATACATAAACCCCAATCCATAAACCCTGGATTAGAACATAACCGTAGTTCGCTTGACTGGATCTACAAAAATACCAGGGGCTAAAAACCATCATACCCCAATACCATGTGCAAAACCATGCACAAAACCATGGACGCGGACTACTCGCCGGAAATTAAGGAACAAAAATTTTCACCGGGGCGCTGCCCCGGACCCCGACAGGGGGGGCTATCGCCCCCCCACGCGTGCTTAGTCGTGGAAAGAATATAACACATACCCAACACAACTTAGCAGCATATTCAATAATCAAGCAACCTGGATCTATATGAAGACTTCATTAACAGATAGTAGAAAGATAGCAGCAATAATAGAAAACCTCTGCAATGAGCTTAAAAAAACCCTAACTTCCATATGTACCTTTTCTGAAGCAAACCCACATATATACGCGCTTTTCTGAGACGAACTAACGTATATATCTGTAAATATTAATTCTGCAAAATGTTTTCAGATCTATATAACTTACCCAGATTTATTCACTCCACCTCACCAAACATGTGCCAGGTCTTAGATCTAATCATATCTTCAATGGATCATGCAAGAACATATTCATTTCAAGTCTAGAGATCTTGATCCATCAATCTATCCAAGGGTGCATCATAACTTTAGATTTATCAATAAAATAGAGTTTATCCAATGCAGATATACTTCAGAGAGAAGTATTTAGTGATAGCCCTTACACATGCACACCTTGTACTATTTTCTTCTTCTCCTTATATAGATTTAGACTTTACCAATACCATGAGTCAAAACCACATAACTGTCGATGGTATTCTTAGACGAAATCAAATAGACAACATGGCGCTCAAACCTGTGGGATAATACCATGGTAATTCCCCCTAGTATTATCCTTTTGGAGCACAAAAAGGCATATGTGACCTGGATCGTTCTTATCCACATATATACCCGACTTCTCCTGTATAAACCCGCGTATATAATCTTCAATATGAATATTACCGAATATTCTGCTGGCATTACACATTTCTTCTTATGGGCTCCTGAGCTTCTACTGAAGACATATGCTTAATATTTTACCAGAGAGTTTCCATCAAGGACAACATATTAAGACATAGGAATTATATTTCCAACACTCTGTCAATAGAGTTCAAGTAGGGTGGACCTTCCCAAAGGTCAAAATTTCTTTATGTTCGAAGTTTTGGGAAGAAATCGTATTACCAAGCCCAAGCCTCTCTTTCACTATTTCATCACGCATTTCTACCTGTTTCCAATGCATGAATCTGTAGGTGTGCTTCACTTCTGAGTACTGCTCTTACACCTCCATTCTTCTCCTTTCCTTCTCACCTTAATGCTACACTTAACTTTTTTTTCGCACACTTAAGCCCTTCATCCTTATTTCTTTGTTTTCCTCCATTCACGGCTGCCTACCCTTTTTACGAAAAACACGTGAAAAACCGTTCCAAACCATCGAAGACCTGACCTCGTCCTTTTCTCCTCGAGACTCCCGTCACTGTATGTTGCATTTCAAAAATCGCAACATTCACCTTTTACCTTTAACGCTTACCGCTCATTCCTTGCGATTGCAATATTGCGAAATCCAAAATGACACTTCGCAACATTTATCTTTTGCCTTTAATGCTTATCGCTCATTCTTTGCGATTGCGATATTGAGACATCGAATATTGCAAATCACAACTTTTCCCTTTTTACTTTCACCGCCACGTCATCCCCATTGCAAATCGCAACACGCCAATCTTATCCTATCGCAAAGTGCATCTCGCTAAACTTACCACATTGCAAATCACAGCCCACAAATTTTAGCTTTTACCTTTAATTATGTACTGCTTGTTCGTGCGATTGCGATATTAAGAAATCGTGCCCTGTCGTGGGTCCCATCACCACGTCACGCGTCGCAAATCACACTTCGTGCATTTTAGTTCGTTTTGTTAATTCCTTATCACTATCCATTTAAACTTACGAATTTGTGATTATGACATCGCACATCACGGATTTTGACCTCCACCACACTTCACCATCACACTTTTGAATTCATTTCCGCTCTATTATCACTCAGTAATTTCTCAAGGTTAAAGAAATAAATAGTCTGAGGTAACGACAGACCAACTTTTAAAC
Source organism: Pinus albicaulis (assembly GCA_034641835.2). Classification (NCBI taxonomy): domain Eukaryota; kingdom Viridiplantae; phylum Streptophyta; class Pinopsida; order Pinales; family Pinaceae; genus Pinus; species Pinus albicaulis. Next base: position 16,948,367 of record CM076571.1, read on the forward strand.
TCCAGGATCTAGCCTTCCTAGGGTTCAGAGAGGGCTCTCTCTATAATTTACTTTGTTTTGATTATAAGATATTAGGCTAGTTATGATGGTGCAAATTGGTTTTGGTTTATTTGGTTTGGTGGGAAAAATCACTTAATCAGATGGATGGTGAGAAATTTGTTTTTCCATTGGGCTAAGGAGTCAAAAAATCAAGCAGAAAGAACTAGGTTCAAGGTTAAGAAGTAAAATGTTTTCAGGGAAAGATAGATAACCCTTTGAGGATCTTGGAAGGCTGTTTGGTGAGGTGATATGATTGTGATAAATATAAATGAAGGCTTCTTTGATCCGGAAAAGAGAAGTAGTAGGCAGAGGTCAAACTAAAGAGGGAGCAATTAAGAGTTCCCTACTATGGAAATCAACAAAAAACATATAAATGATAAACAGTAAAGACATGGTGCTTTTAACCAATCTTGAAGTAATACTCCTATTTATTCATTCAAATTTAGAACACACAATGGATGCATGAAACAAAGAAGATAAACAATGACAAGTAGAAAATACTTTACTTCAATAGCTCATCACATGAATCCTGAAATATGATGTTAATTGATTAGATCTAGTCTGCTACTCGAAATTTGAAACGCAAAAGCCTTCTAGTCCAACAAAAATGACTATAGAAATCTTCAGCAATTTATTCCACAATAATACTTCAAAGGATGAAGTATTTATTCAAATTCTAAACTAGAATATCTTGAAAAAATATCAAGATTGGTTTACAAATATCTCAAATTTTTTTACATAAATAGAACTTAATAAAAGGACACTAAAAAATAATGAATCTATTTGGCACTATACTTATGGATTGATGGTAAAAAAGAAGAGAATTCGAATTTGATATCAAATCTTAGTTGACGATGAGGCATCCAAGTCACTAATTGTTTCCTTTCTTTGTGCATTTTGCTCCAGAAATTCTGCAAACGTGGGGTCCAATGATACCTTTGTATCTCTCCATCTGAGATAGATATGTAAAAAGTGAAAGACATTGTTATAGATAAATATGTTTTTCAGATAAACCTCTCTTAGTTCCCTAAAATTATGCTCCAGCTGGTCACAATAGGCTCTGCCAAAAGATGTGTAAAACAGAGCTTTGCACAGTCTGAAAAATAGGCTGTAAATATGTGCATGTATCTCTCATTCTGTAATACCTATGAAAAACGTGAGATATGGTTTTGTAGATGGGTCTCTTAGGAACAAAACCTCCTTCAATTTTGTAATATGTATTTCTTATTGGCCACAATATTCTCTGCAAAATGATGACTTAACAAGAATTTTCTGTAAAAAGTGCTTTCAAATATTTCTTAATATTTCCAAACCCATAATGGCTATTAGAAAAGTGAGAGAGGTTTGTATAGTTGGAAATATTAGGAACATAAACCTCATTTCGTTTTGCAAAATTCATCTCGTATTGGTCACAATAGTTTCTGCAAAACAATGACTTAAACAAGAAATTTCTGCAAAAATGTCTCTTCTTACTCTGTTTTCATCTTTTAACCTTTTTGTTCTTTTAACTTTTTTTTTTTTTTTTTTTACTTTGGATAAGTTTCATTGTTGGTGAAATTATTTTCATCTCTGTTTAACCATTAATGCCTCCATGTTTACTTTTACTATTTTACCTCGACTGCTCTGTTACCTTTTCACTTTTACCTTTTACAGTAAGAGTGAGTAAAATATGTCCTGGAGAATTACTAATGGAAATGTTTTCATCCTCTGTTCTGACCACTTGTGTAAATTTCTTCATTCTGCTCTGCCACTATATGAAATCTTCTTGTTTTTAGGAAAACAATTCAAAATCATTTCCTTGTGAATTCTTTTAGTAAACAGGTCTTTAACTAGTATTAAGTTGTTTATCCAAATTATTCTTTTTCCAATAACCTACAAAACAAAACAATTGTTAATGAAACCTTGGCTGCAGGGAGGATTTTTCTGGGACAGCGGAGGTTTTCTGAGGGCTATTGAAGTCTTTGGAAGTAAATTGGAATCTTTAAGCGATTTTAATAGCAACTGCAATGGCATTTTTTGGGTCCTCTGGGTGTAAAACAGTGTACTAGGAACTTTGTTTCTTCAGTCAGGATGGATAACGCACTAAAAATGTAAAAAAGGGCTTTATTGGTGCATATGGGGTTTTACGGTTTAAACAAAATCGGCATTAAATAGTGGTCACATCGGGAAAATTGGTGGTTTTCATGCTTCGAAGGCGAAAAACCGCAAGTGGTTATCGCATTGGTTTAAGGTGGTAAGTGGTTTTAACTGAATTGGATGCGATCCAATAAAAACGAGCCAAGTGGAGGAGAGAGAAAAGGCTGAAAAAACCTATTTCGCGTTGAAATGAAATGTATTTTTGTCATGCAACTAAAAATGCGATATGGTTTTTCATTCGTTAGATCTGGGAGTTCGATTGTGAACGATCGAGATTTGATTTGAAAGTTGCTCGGGATTTGGAGTGGGGTCCAGGGTTTGGTATATGCGGCGAGATGGGTTATAACCTTATAAATATAAATTTATAATGTTAAAACCTTATGTTATATGAGTTGGAGGGGGTAAAGTTGTATGTTTTCATTTAAAAAATTTAACATATATTTCAATCATGGGCACAGGTGTATTTATTATATGATATTTAAACCTTTTAACAGATGTTTAAATACCATAGGGGCGGGGTATTTTTTTATTTTAATATGTTTATAACCTATGGGAATGAAGGGGGGTTTATATTTCTTCACATGGGATATATATAACATAGGTTTAAACTTTAAGTAATGGGTTCTTGGGGTTATTTAAAATAAAAGGTTTTAATACTTATACGGGAGGTTGTAGTTTAGGGAGTTAATAAATAAATTAAAAATTAATATAAAAAATGGGTAATGTATGATATGAATAAAAATACATGTTTTAAAAATAAATAAAGTGTAAATTAAAGCATAGCTTGTCTTTGTTGTATTTTTCACACTTTAACTTAGGATAAATGCATTTTATGGGTTTTTGAATGATTTTTGAAAGGAAATGAAATTAGTTATTTAGGGTTTTACTTTTATTAAGTAAAAAATGGGTTTTTACTTAGGAAAAAAAGGACTATGATTATGGATGAAGGATAAATGCTGATGAATGTGGGTTTTATGTAGGAATTCAATATTTTAAACCAATCAATCATCGAGCCTTGGGTCTGGTCCCAACAGAAGTCAGAAAAATTATCTGAGCCTTTTTGAATGATAGTTTATAATACTGAATAATTGTAGGGGAGGAGAAATTAGTAATTTTTTCCCAATGATGCTTTATTACATGCTTGCACAACTGCTTTCTACTTGCCCATCTTTATTTCTAACATTTTCTACTTCATTTTCATGCATGCATTTAGGCTTGCAACCCTAAATCAATTTTTCTTTCAAAGCATAAAAACTATTTAAGTCTAACCTTATTTCAGCCGAGGACTTAGATTAAACTATTGAGATCCTCATTTATTCTCTAATTATCTACTGATTTGTCAAGTTTAAACTATTTGACATATATTTATTCTCTATCTAACAACATGAAATTTAAAGCCTGAGAGATCAAGTTTAAGCTGTTTGACCCTCATGGACTGTGGCATTTAGGACAAGCTGCACACAATCTTATTTGCAAAAGTAAACTAAAGTAGCGGCATTTAAACTTGCAACAATTTCATGATCTATTTTTTATGGGGTTCATATTTAATATTCTCTTGATCTTTCCTTTTCTAAGTCCTTTGATATTTCTTTTAGGAATTTTACCCTCTTTTTTCATTTTTTATTATTTTCAAATATGGGAAAACAACTTGCAGAAAGCAAGGTATGTACATATTTACAAGAATTTAACAGAGTAAAATCAAAATTATGAATCTTATATTTATAGGACCCTAACAAAGGCTTCACATGGGGATGGCATCTCCTTGTGAGATGTCAAGAACACCATCGACTAGTAGCCTGATCCTTTGAGCCAATCCCAAAAATGCATTTGCTTTGTTATAAAATCTCTGTGACTAAAACTCTTGAACTGAATTTACACCTTTTTCTGCAAACTGAACTCTGATCTGAGACTAAAAGGGGAAGCAAACTTCAAACCAAACTACTAAATCATCAGTATCTTAGGACCTTTTCCTTAGCTTCAAATCTTAATGAACTATTTCAAGCTAGCTGAAAACTGAAAACTAAAATAAGCTGAAATCCTACCTACTTACTCTAATCCTTTGTCCAACTGCTGGTTAGGTAAAATGAAACAGCCAATGCAACCATTCAAGCATTATATACATTGAGGTATTTTGTTGCATGTGCTTGTTGATTGTCAAAACTGTAATTATGTAACCTATTAAAAACTTGTCAACAAATGAGATGATAAGGAAATACTTGATTTCCTTTGTTGACTCTAGAAAATTTTCAAAAGGATCTTCCAAGATATATAAACTAATGTTTAACTGATCTAAAAAAATGTACATCTTTTCTGGATGGCTCCCATGTCATGAAACTGAAATGTTATTTTCATCTTTATCTCCCTGCAAACTTTCAGAAAATTTTTGGGATGATATTCCTACTGATTGTAATGTTTGACTGTTGAAACATTTATCATCTTGATTCTGAAATTCATAGTTAGTAAATGGGGAAAGGCTTTGAATGCATTCATTATCCAACATATCTACTATTCGATCATGAAAAACTTGTGAGGATGGTTGCAATCTATTAGATATGGAATTTCATGGGACTTCATAAAATTCAACAAGTTGCTCATCCTTTTCTTTAATAATGTTATGCCACATTTCCTTTAAAATATGAAATGATTCAAAACATAGTGGTATGGAACTTTTTTGTGTCATTTGATCAGATGTTTCGATAAAATTTGATAACTGTACTTGTGAAACTAAAAAATCTTGATCAAGAGTTTCATTATCTTCTTTGTTGTCAATCACAATACCTAAATATTGTTGATTATTGATGGCTTTAAAGTTGTTTCTAAGAAACTGAAATGAAGTAAAACAAAGAGGTAAAGAATATTTACTTATTTCCACATTTTATTCTCTTTCTTCCTCACTTTAATAGCTGATTTTTTTGGCTGATCAATGTATTCGAATTATTGAGAATGAATTTCCTCATCCCACAAACTAGCTTTCGATTGCTCTGTAAAGTTAGCTTGAGTTTGGAGAACATAACTATCATCATAATGATCATACTTAGGAAAATCATCAAAAGAAGGAATGTCATCAAACATACACATTAAATCGATAGATTTGTCTTCCAAATATTGATCTATAAATCCATTTTCCAATCTATGATAATTGGAATTAGCAGGACTTTATTCATAGCTATCAACCTCTTCTATTCCTTATGTGGATCCTCCCATTTTTTGACTCATCTATGACGCCCCTTTACTACTTGAACATAATTTATGATTCTTGGTGATGATTTCCAGTGTGCAATAATTGAACAAATACTTATAATCATTTTCAAACATGATGTTTGGATAGTTTTATCCATAGATGTTTTTAATTCTTTTGTTCTTTTAAACTGAAAAAACAATTATATTTGTTTTTAATTCTTGTGTTTTTTTAAACTGAAAAACAATTATATTTTTTAAACTCCACTGCAATTATTTGAATTTAAATTATTAAAATCTTATCTTAATTTAATGGGTTTAATTTTTTTTTTTTTTTTAAATTAGTGCGAGGCTAATTGTTTGAATTTATATTATAAATCTGTGAAGTTAATTTTATAATAAATTTTTATTTAATTGCTAAAATTTGATAATGTGAAAAGTCATAATTTTGTTAATGGAATGAACAAACCATATCTGATTGCCTTATGATACATGCATGTAATGATTGTATGTAGAATTTTGAAGTTCACCATGATACTTACACAAGGTTTACAATTCATTCAAATGCTAATGATGTCAAATGATGCTAGAAAACTTTGGCTCACACCTATAAGGCTATACCTTTTGGTGGAATAGGGAGTAGTGTGAAGCAGTCTTATTGGTCCAAGCATAGTTTTCAAAGACAAAGCATTTGAAGAATGCCCAGTTGTGTCAATGCTGGTTTTCTTTCAATGATGTAAGCTTTAAGATATTATCATAGATCTATGGCTTAAATATTCAATAATATCAAATTAAATAACTGTATCAAATTGTCAGGAATTTTTATTGTTGGATGATGGTTGAGATAATTACTCAACCACTTCCTCTTGAATAAGTAGTATATTACGACAAACTCCAATCTCTATAAAAAAGCCAACATTATTTTATTAAATGAACTAGAGCTAATATTCAATAACTTCTTCAAGTTCCTTTCATCCATTCTTCTTTGTTAATCGTGAACTAGAGAAAATATTGAATATCTTCTTCATGATCATTGCATTCATTCTTATTTGTTAATCATTTGTATGTCTAGCTTTCCATCCAATTTCAATATGAATCTCACAGTAGTTTGTTCTTTTTCATGCACTATAATTTCTCTTCTTTAAATTTCATACAACTTGAGTGGGCCTAATGGTTAAGAGCATGTGTTTCCTCATAAGAAGTCACAAGTTCAAAACCAAAGGGGGGTAGAGTATGTATGCCTTCATAGACTTAGCATTCAAATCGTTGCATGGAGGTGGGTCCCTTGTCCCACAAACAAGGGGGTCTCATACGCCAATTTGGTGTCCAGCTTGGTCGTGACCTTAAAATTAGATAATAATAAGAATATATATAGGACATATCATTTTGATATTTTAACTTATTGTTTATGGTTATCTTATAGTATATTATCTATCTCGTATTCTTAATTTCTTCTTCCTAGAATTATTTCAATTTAAATTTGGTTATGATAAAGATTTTAATGGTATAACAATAATTTTAAGGGAGACCTCTTCATTTATCTACATTTAATGTTTAAGTAAAAAAAAAAAAAAAAATCGTTCACATTTTGACATGTATTGAAGCAATGCTAGGATTCCCCCTGTTATTCATGTTGATTAGCTTGTGCTTGTAAAGTAAGCCTGAGCTAGAGCCATGTTCTCCACATAAAAATTTTGTAGGAATTTATACTAGCCAGTGGATTTGAACTTTGGTTTAGCCCTAGCATCCACAAATCTTGTATTAGCTTGCTCTCACCTATTGAAATTTCCACCTTTCCCCATTTTTCCAACAGCTAAAATACTCACAAACACAACTGTTGAACTTTGGTTGCAATACTATCCATGAAGCTTTGATTTTCATGCTTTGAAAACTGAAACTGCTTGCTGGAGGAATGGTCTCTATTTAACTGTAGCCCGCACAAAGGACTTAGGTTGAGTGAAAACTGAGCTCTCATATCTAATTTTGCACTTGTAATTATGGCAAGGAGTAATGACTTGTTTTGAAATAATTCAAAAAAAAGCGCCACCTCATCCCACTAAGCTTCACACTCCACATGATCATTAAATGTTAGATTCGTCATACTATGATTCCTTCTTGACTTAGGTGAAACAGCTATAGGTTAGCTGCCTAGGTAAATTAACCATTCACTAATAATAATCTCCTTGGGTGAAATAATAACTCATCTTAATTAAAAGAATAATCATATTCATAACATAGGGGTCTTCAATGATATTCAAACATGAATGGTCCTTGCCTTTAAAAAATTCTCTGTTGCTCCTATATTCTTGATGAACAACTGTCTTTACCCTGAATTGAGATAACCAAAATCTCAGTGAAATAGTTGCGCTTTTCACTATATGAATAATATAACTTTCAATTCTGAGAAATAGCTTCCCTTTATTGCATTATTGTTTTGACAATGAAATCACAACAGAGGTACCTATTATTCCAAAGAAGGTGACTGCAACTTTATTTCCCAAACGACGACTAGCCTTCAGCACTAACATAACTTAAAATAGTGATTTTAACTTATTTTAGGACTCTAAAACACTAATGACACCTACTCACTTAAAAGTACCTTGATTTTGCGACTCTTTTTTACCTTTGTTGGAAATGACTCAAACTTGGACATGAACTAGGAAATTTAAAAAAAAAAAATTGAAAACAATGACACAATGGCGATTACACCATTAACATTTTTAGTGCTAACACCTTGGAATACCCAAAAATGAACTCTCTTGAACTCCATTTTCTAGGCCATACATTGGCAGTATCAACAATTTTCCCACAAGCATTACATGGTAATTTTATCCTTGGACCTTCGTTCATCAGGGTTATGCTAATCACCCACAAACCCACTTTTATGGTTCAACGACACAAAGCCATTTTCCAAGATTTCCATCACTAACTTGGTCTTGGGTCATCAATAAACTCACATCTATGACCCAACCACAAAAAAACCCTTCTCTTTGTTGGTACTTGGCACATTTGGTTATGGGTAGTCCACAGACCCATGATTATGGGTTAAGCACACAAAACCATTTTCTTCAACAACTCTTGGTTTTGGGTCATCTAAAAACCCAAAGTCATGAGTTAAACACACAAAACCCATCCACAAACCCAAATTTATGAGCCAACCACACAAAACTCATGTATTTGTTGGTATTTGGCACATTTGCTTATGGGTAGTCCACAAACCCACGATTATGGTTTAAGCACACAAAGCTATTGTCTTCAATAACACTTGGTTTTAGTTCATCCACAAACCCACAGTCATTAGTTAATCACACAAAACTGTTCTCTTCATTGGATCATATTCTAGAAAATCTTATAAGGAGGGAACTTGACACAATGGGATCACTACTTCCTAAGGGGGAGGATTGATCTGAATGGGAAGCCCCATCCACCCATGGTATTTACCCATGGTATTGAATGATACATCAAAAATACTATAAATAATGGGCCTCACCTTTCAAAAGGACAGATTTTTCCAGCATGATGTAGTTTTATAGTTTTTCCTCATTTAATAAAGAGTTATCTTTCTTCTCATAGGTTGTGATTAATTCAGTGGATGTATATTTTTATCAATGTTTTTTTTAGAATAGTTTTAGGAAATAGTGTGTGCCTTCTCTCCTCTCTCTTGAAATTCAAGCCTCTTGTATCTTATCCCCCAATATCCATATCAATTTCTTAGGGATTTGTTATAGCATATTATCTATCTCTTATTCTTGGTTCACACTTCATATCCTTATTTCAAATTAAATTTGGTTATGATAATACTATTAATGGTATATCAATCATTTTAAGGGATACCCATTCATTTATCTAAATTTAATGTTTAAGCCAAAAAAAAAACTTTTACTTGACATTTTGATATGGCTTGAGTGATTATTAATAGTATTTGAAGAAATGCTAGGAAGCATCTCATTGTTCATGTTGATTAGCTTATACTTGTAAAATAAACAAGGACGATAACCTTATTCTCAATGGATAGAATCTCAATGGCCAATGTTCAAAAACTTATTGAGGGAAAATCTTTATGCACTTTCTCACATTGTTTGAATGGCGCATAGGGTAAATTTCATCATCATATAACATCTACTCGCCTTGAGGGACTCAGGTAGATTTGACTTTTGAAAATGACAACTTTGATGTGGCAAGACAAACAACATGAGTTAAACCTTGGGGCTATTTATCTATCTATTTATATATCTATAGAGGAGTATTTGTATTAATAAGAAAAACAATTATGATATTGTTATGTAGTGTTGATAAATTCCATTTCCTTATAGAGCTATAATTTTAGAGAATGAGAATCATAATGTTTTCAAAAGAGTGTAAGCTAGAAATATTGTAGTTCTTTTATTCTAAAATTTGTAGGTTTAAATTCTTATAAAGTTTTTATAACGGGAAGAAATATAAATATAAATTGACTAGAAACTTACTTCACTTTGACTTAATGACTATGGTATTTTCATTGGTGGTGTCAACCTCCTCCTAATATCTGATATATACCTTGAATTCTATAGAGTCTTTAAGGAGAGCTTGTAGTGGAGGGGGCTCCACGTGATTTGAAAGGTAGGCAAGTAGGGCCCAAAAAATAGTCTAAAGAGAGAAATTTAATTCATTCGCATGCCCTTCTAAGATGGTGAGAGAATTTTTAGAGTTCATTACCATTCATGAAGAGTTAGAATGTATTTAACAAATTCAACATAAAGGAGTTCATTATCTATATTGGTGTCACCATGCATAGCATTGATTTGGGATCTTCGAGTCTCTCTTTTCTCAATTAATGTTGTTTTGCTGGTCTTCATCCCTGTCAATTCCATTGAATTTCCATTTATACAATGAGGAACCTCCATTTTGTTTCAAACAATTGTTGGGCATAACACTCCATTGAAAACAGTGAAACATCCAAACCAATGGGAGACATAAAGTAACGACCAAAATCTACATAATTTTCCTTAAGTAGTAAGGAAATAAATAACCCATACAACTTCGGAGAGGAATGGAATGATGAAATGTCAAAGAATCACATAATTGATGGCTAAGGTAGATGTTGGATTGAATTCCCTTATGTATTAATATGTCCTCCAACCAAAAAAAAGAGAAGAAAAAGTGCAAAGAAACTATATCTTCAAGCCTGTAGAGTATAAATTTGATGGGAACTCTTACTTGTCATGTAATATTTTTATGACATGTTTTTTTTTAAATCTGCACTTCACATGACATTTTACATTTGTTTATGTGTGTCATTTAAATGTTATTATTAAATCTGTGTTATTAATTTTTTATAGAGAAATCTTTTGTTGATATAATTTTTTTGTTTTATCTTATCAATTCTACCTTGAATATAAAGAAAAATGAAACCAAGTAAAATCATATATATACATGTTAAAGAACAAATATATTGACTCATTTTCATGATTGCGAAACTAGCCAATATTTAGGGAAATTATGTGTAGTCATTGTTTACATATTGAATCATGTGAAACTAGCCAATGTTTTAGGAAAAATATGTATAGTAGTTGTTATCATGTAATTCTGAAGCTTTTGCAGTTCATTGAATTATTCTACAAAATTTCTCAATCAAAATGCTCCAACCCATTAGTTGTAATGTATTTTGAAGAGGAGTAATTGACCTCAACTTTCAATGTGATGATTTGGATTGAAAGATCAAGATCTTATAAATAATAAAGTAAGTTTGAACTGACTTTTACTTTTAAATAAATTTTTGGGAGGATTCTAATATTTCAAGCAATAATAACATTTAAAGATATTTTTTATGAATAAATTCATAATTGTTTAACAAGTAAGGACAAATCTCTCTAACCAACATCTCAATATTTTCCAAAGGGGCAAGCCTAGTCATGCTCAAATTCAATTATGAATTTATGGAATGCATATGACCCATCATAACTTCACATTTGATATTTTCATTTCCAACAATGAAATAGATCCATTTTAAGATTAAGATATGATAAAAAATATGATATTCTACTCTATACCCTTAAACTTGATTAATAATAATTAAATTAATATGGATTTTTCTATTTTGGAAAAAGATTTAAAACTATTTTTAATTGCTAAAAAATAGCATTCCTCAAACATAAAGAAATATGTTAATTATCTAAGAGTTAAAAGTATTTGGAAAAAGTGAAAGTTTTCCCACTAACAAACACATTTAGAAGTGAAACTTTCCCATTACAAATTATCAACAAAATATTTTAAATATATTTTTAAATAATATAATTTTTTAATAATAACAGTAAATTAACACATGTTATTTCTTAATAGAATAGTTTTCAATGACAAAAATGAGTCCATGTGCATGTATTACAAAAATGTCCGAGTGTTTTGGAAACGCTGCCATCATATCGTTCTGACATTATCCAAAAATTATCCTAATCTCTTTGAACCTCACCCAACGAATTAATGACAAAGAAACCATGAAATGAAATGAGATTTAGTAACATACATACATACATATGCCTCAGTCAGTCAGTCAATGAGGTTTGTTTGTTAACAGCTACGCTACCAGTGGACAACGCTGCGTGTGGGCTAACTCCATCTTGACTTCTTCTTCTTCTTTTTCCAATTAATCATATGCAGTGGAGGACCTTTATTTTTATTTTCCAGTTACAAATAGTTAATTATTGTAGCATGTGGAGTTTTCTAAATTTAAACCGTAAGTTAATTGAGTCAACTATGAGTGAGGAGTTTAAGTTAAGTTTTATTTTCTTTAAAATCCAATTGAGTGAGGAGTCTAAGTTAAGTTTTATTTTCTGTAAAATCCAATTTAAAGTGTGTGGTACTAGTGGAAAAAAAGATTTAAATACCCTTGAGGTTCGTTCATTGTAATGCAGCTGTTTCATACTAAGGCAAACATAGAACTAAGATATTAGTCCATACACTTACTTCACCTTCCAATCGCTACAGATTAACATTAACATTTGTTAGCACAATTCGGCAATTATGGAAAATTACATTTCTTGCCTTCCAAGACTATACCTTTCACCACTGTCAAAGTCATCCATTAGAATGGCAGCGTTCAATTTGAGAATAATCTAGAATAACGTAGAAATAGGAGTGGTTATGGTTTGTTGAACGAGAGTTTTATAATTAGAGTTTAGTTCCACCATTTCAGGATTGTTGCCCCAAACTTAGGAAGATTAGGTGAGTGCCTATGCTATAAATATGTAATGTTGTCATTGAGATAATTACAAGTTGTGTGAGCTCTATCTCACGTTGTGTGTTGCATTTGCTTTATTTAATTTGGTATCATAGCTTGTAATGATGCTTGGCTACTAAACGTTGTTGCATCCTGCGTACGCTGCCATCCTAATCTGCGGGATGTTGATTTGCGTGACCAAGCATCGTTTTCCATCCTCATGTGAGAGAGGAGCCGTGCTCAACACTCCCAGAATAACATTGAGCTAAGCTATGTAAATTGAATATGCCAACTGAACATTGGAGCGTAAATTGGAGTTGTGTAAACTGAACATCGCGTCCTCACCTGCGTGCATCGTGCTGCGAGGAGCATCACGTCCTCACCTGCGTGCATCGTGCTGCGAGGAGCATCACGTCCTCACCTACGTGCATCGTGCTACGAGGAGCATCGCGTCCTCACTTGCGTGGGCACTCCCGTGCTACAAAGGAGCCATAGAGGAGTGGAGGAATGCTTTCAACAACATTGCTCGTAAGACGTTTTCTGCATACGCTGCCAAGCAGCGTGGGTGGGTGAGAACGTTGCTCCTGCGTAAAGCTAGAGCTGACATTGTCATTCTTGTGAGTTAAAGAAGAGTATAGATCAAATTTGGTGCAGGATCATTGCAGTGAATTAAGTCATTGCTATTGAAAACAATGGCTAATCTTCTTTCCGATTCATAATTAAATGAATCCACCAAAATTGATGGCAAAAACTACGTCAATTGGAAGTTTAACATGGTCACCGTTCTCGAGGCATACAACCTCTGGACGATTGTCAATGGTGACGAGCCCAAACCTGCTGCTACCGCCGCGATTCTAGATTGGGATAAGCGAGAAATGAGAGCAAAAGTGCTGTTGCGCATGTCTCTAAAGGAAAACATCATTCCTCACATTCGGGACTGTACATCTTCAAAGCACGTGTGGGAAACTCTCAAAGGTTTGTACGAAACTACTAATGCAAACTGCATTTTATTTTTAAAAATGAAGCTACTATCTATCAAAATGGAAGCCAATGAAAGCATCAACAACTTTGTTTCTATAATTAAAGACTTAAGCGATAAGCTTGGTGACATTGGTGAAAAAGTGTCTAGTAGTGATTTAGTAACTGTTGCTTTGAAGGGTTTAGTCCAAGACTATAAATTCTTTATTTCAACATTCTTAGCTAGCCAAACACCTCCTACATTTGATGAATTGGCTGGAATTATTCTTCAAGAAGAAGAGAGAATGATTTTTTTGGAATTGGATTCAAATGATTCTGATTTGGCGTTGATTACAAGAGGTAAAAGATCATTCCGAGGGAGACCATGGGACAGGAATAGAGGTCGTTTTCAAGCAAAGAAGAAAGGTATGACACATCCTGATTCTTATGTTAAGAGAAATATGGAATGTGATTATTATGGAAAACCTGGACATCTAGCTAAATATTGCTATAGAAGAAAGAATCATGAATCAAATCAGAGACATAGAAGGCATAATGGAAATTTCATGAACAAAGACACTTCAGTTACTGATGGATTTAAAAATATTTAATTGTTTCTTTCTAATGCTGCATTGTCTGTTGAAACTGATGATGAGACTGCTTGGTTCATAGATTCTGGTGCATCAGCTCATATGACTTGTAATAAAGAATGGTATGATAAATAATACAAGAAAACTGATGGCACACACATTTACCTAGGAGATAATAGGTCACATAAAGTCCAAGGCTATGGTGTAATAAGTGTGTACTTACCTAATGGACAAATGAGACAGATTCATGATGTGATGTATGTTCCTGGTATTAAAAAGAATTTGATATATGTTTCAACAATCACTGATAATAATTTAATAGTGGAATTTGGTAAATTGGGGTGTATTGTGAAAGATGTTCAAGATCACTACAGGGTTGTTTCCACAGGTATCAGGGTTAGTGGATTGTATAAATTAAATGTGACGAGGAAGTGTTATGTTGCATTGACATCCACAGCAACATCAACAGCAGAGTTATGGCATCACAGGTATGGGCACCTAAATTACAATGATTTATTGTTGTTGCAAATAAAAACAATGGTTGAAGGTCTTCCTGTTATGAAGTGTGAAAATTTACCATGTGAAGCTTGTGCACTTGGTAAGCAGTATAGAGAGGAGTTTCCCATTCATACAAAGAAAAGACAATCTGATATACTTGAATTAATTCACACTGATGTATGTGGACCTATGCAAACTAGGTCGCTTGGTGGTGCTTCCTACTTTCTTATTTTTGTTGATGATAGATCTAGATATACATGGGTCTACTTCATACGAAGAAAAAGTGATGTCTTTGAGTATTTTAAAGAATTCAGAACTTTGATTGAAAATAAAACAGACAAATACATTAAAATTCTCAAATCAGATCAAGGTGGTGAATATAAATCAAGAGTGTTTAACAGGTATTGTAAATTTCATGGGATCCAACAACAGTTCACAGTACCCTATACTCCTCAGCAAAATGGTGTTTTTGAGAGATGGAATAGAACACTGGTGGAGTGTGCTCGCAGTATGCTTCAAGGTAAAAACATTTCTAATGGTTTCTGGGCAGAAGCCATTAATACTATTGTTTATTTGAAGAATCGAAGTCCCACTAAGAAATTAGCTTTTCAAAATCCTTTTTAGATTCTTTATGGTCATAAACCTGATGTTAGTCATTTAAGAGTATTTTGATGTACTGCCTTTGTACATATTCATAAGGATAACAAAACAAAGCTTGATGCAAATTCAATCAAGTGTGTTTTTATTGGGTATTCTACAGATCAGAAAGCATATAAACTATTTGATCCCAGTTCACATAAACTGTTTGCAAGTCGAGATGTGGTGTTTCATGAGAATGCTGATAAAAGTGATACAATGAATGATGCTTGGCATATATCTAATGATGATCATGTCAAAATTGATACTTTGGTTAAACAGGAACAGGAACAGGTACAAGCACAGGTTCAAGATCAGAATGAAAGAAGAATGAGCACATCCAGCAATAGTGATTCATCACGAGAGGAAGATTCACCTCAAAGCAGGAGAATCATGGATGGAACTCCAATAGGTATTGTAGAACCAAGAAGGTCAACTCGACAAACCCAGCTTCCTGCAAGGTATAGAGATTATGCCTTGATTTTTAATATCATGAATGTTGTAGAACCAGTTGATTATGAACAAGCTAAAGAGCATGAACAATGGAGAAATTCTATGAATGATGAATATGACTCTCTTATGAAAAATAAAACATGGGAATTAGTTGAACTCCGTGAAAAAAAAGTTCTAATTGGAATCAAATCGTTGTATAAATCTAAATTTAAAGCAGATAGTAGCATTGATAAATTTAAGGCGAGATTAGTTGCAAAAGGATATGCTCAACAAGAGGGAATTGATTATGAAGATACTTTTGCACCAATAGCTAAATTTAATGCAATTAGAGTACTGATTGCCGTAGCTACAAAACATAAATGGAATATACATCAATTGGATGTCAAATCTACTTTTTTGAATGGTGATTTAAAGGAAGAAGTTTATTGGTTCAACCTGAAGGGTTTGTAAAACAGGGACAGGAGCATCTAGTCTGTAGGTTAAGAAAGCCTCATATGGTTTGAAACAGGCGCCGAGATCATGGTATGTAAAGATTGATACCTTCTTTCATCAGAATGGGTTTTTGAAAAGCAAAAATGATCCTAACCTGTATGTTAAGAAAGATGAAGAAGGAAATGTTTCTTTAATATCTTTATATGTGGATGATCTCATTATCACAACCAGTTCTTACAAGTTAATTGAAGAAATTAAAATTCAGTTGTCTCAGGAATTTGAAATGAATGATCTGGGTGAATTGCATTACTGTTTAGGAATTGAGGTATGGAGAGAGCCTGGTAAAACATTGATCACTCAAAGTAAATACACAAAGGAAATTCTTAAAAAGTTCAATATGAGTGATTGCAAAGCTATGTCAACTCCCTTAGAACAGAATGCAAAGTTGTACAAAGAAGATGGAACTTAAGAGGAAAATAGAACTTTATATTGTCAGTTGGTGGGAAGTCTAAACTATCTCACCACTACCAAACCAGACATTGCTTACTGAGTCAGCATCCTTAGTCAGTTTATGGCTAAGCCTTCAGGAAATTATTGGAATGTTGCAAAGAAATTTCTCCGATACTTAAAAGGAACAATCAATTTAGGTATTGGGCAGGAAATCCTGATGATAGATGATCTACCTCTGGCTATGAATTTCATATAGGATTAGGGGTTGTGTCATGGAGTAGTAAGAAATAGCCAAACTGTTTCTTTATCATCAACAGAATCTGAGTACAAAGCTTTGACCAATGCCACCTGTGAAGCTATTTGGTTGTGGATAATTCTGGTAGATCTCGAAGAGGAGAAAAGTAGTTCAAAATGCATAAATTGTGATAATCAAAGTGCTATCAAATTAGCACACAATCCAATATATCATGCCAGATCAAAACACATTGAGTTGCAATACCACTTTGTACAAGAGAATATTGAATCAAATGAAATTGATTTAGTATTTTGTAATACCAAGGATAATATGGCCGATATCTCTACCAAGCCTCTTGGTAAACTCAAGTTTTAAGTTTTTAGAAGTAAATTAGGTGTTGTAGAAAATTCATTTCTCCATTAAAGGAGGATGTGAGAATAATCTAGAATAATATAGAAATAGGAGTGGTTATGGTTTGTTGAATGAGAGTTTTATAATTAGAGTTTAGTTCCACCAATTCAGGATTGTTGCCCCAAACTTAGGAAGATTAGGTGAGTGCCTATTCTATAGATATGTAATGTTCTCGTTGAGCTAATTACAAGTTGTGTGAGCTTTGTCTTACATTATGTGTTACATTTTCTTTATTTAATTTTTAGTACCTTCATAGGCGGATAAAGGCGGGAGAGCTGATGCTGGAGAATCCTTAGCACTTTGTATGCCACGCCAATGGCTTGCACATCGGGCGGAGGATTAATCCTCTCATGGCTGACGAAGAATAATCCTCTCATGGCCGACGAAGAACTTGAATTAGGGCATCTCTATTTTCTTGTCCCCATGACCAAGCTGCACTCGGTGCTATCCAAAATAGGCATGGCCACCCTGGCATTGAAGGCCAATTTAGCCATGAAAGCTAAAAACAGATGAAGCTTCAGAGCCACTAGAGCCAGAACCAGAGTACTCCCTCTCTTTGCTGACCTCATGCGTCTAGAGCTAGAAATGAAGACTGATATTGCACTGTTATCGGAGGAGGAGGAGAAACAAATTAGTGAAGTGCAGGAGGAGGAGGAGGAGGAGCTTCCAATGTCGTTGAATTTTGAAGACGAAGAAGAAGAGGATCCAGACGTATTAAGGGTGCTTTGCGTAGCTAAAATTGAACGCAAGAAAATGGTGGAAGCCAAACTTGTAGACAATTGAGGAGTTCTGGCCAAAACTTGGGGATCTATTGCAGTGGAATGTGGAGCAACATGACAATTATTGAATCTAATGTTTCTTCCAGAACATGTGAGCACATTGAATCTGATGTTTCTTCCAGAGCATGTGAGTGCAATATGGAATCTGATCTTTCCTCCTTCACAATGTTGATCTCTCAAACACACATGGGTCAATCATATTCCTCCGTGTTTGTTGGAATTTTGGGTTCTGTACCAACATAACTTTTACCCCTCTAAAATCTACCAAAGATGTGACAAGGCGGTTGAATTATAGGGAGCCTCTTCTCTTCTCTTCATGGACTGACTGCAAAGTTGTATTTATTTGGGGTCAAGCATTATATGTGATTCTTTTATGATTATTATAAATATATTTCATTCTTTTATTATAGATGGATTTATGATTATTATAAATATATTTCATTCTTTCATTATTATAAATGAATATATATTGTGGATGGTTGTTCTCTGCATTTTTATCTAATTTTTTCAATAATTATGTTAATAATTTTATGTGATGATTATCGTATATTTAAAATTCATAAATTAAATAACCCATTTCATCTCCATAATCTTAAACCTAATTAAATCCATATTATATATTTATATATATATATATATATATATATATATATATATATATATATATATATATATATATATATATATATATATATATTATAAGTATATTATAAGTATATTTAGTGGTATTTTAAAATATATTTGACCACAAGCTCTTAATATTTTAATTTTATTTATCTATTTTCCTTAAATTATAATAATACTTTTCATACTATCCATATTTTGTAAAAACAACCTTTTTCTCTATTTTTCATTAGTTAAATGTATTTTGCTTTTTGTTTTATGTATGGCCAATAACTTTTAGTTATATATCTGCTTGAGACTCATACATTGAATACTCAAAACCATAACTTTTAATTATGCATTTGCATTAGAGTCCTACTTTGAATAGTTATTTATGTTCTTTCCAATGTATATGCGTCTTGAAATGAACACTCCTTAAAGTGTAGCCTTATCCAATCACTCAGTTCTCCATAACGTGGATCCTCCCATCATACATCACAAAATTATCCATAATGTGGATCCTCCCATCATACATCACAAACTTATCCCTAATGTGGATCCTCCCATGTTTTAACTCATCTATGATCCTCCCTTTACTACTTGAACATAATTTCTTATTCTTAGTGATGATTTCCAATGTGCAATAATTGAACAATTATTCATAATCATTTCCAAACATGATGTTTGGATAGTTTTATCCATAGATGTTTTTAATTCTTGTGTTCTTTTAAATTGAAAAAACAATTATATTTGTTTTTAATTCTTGTGTTTTTTTAAATTGAAAAACAATTATATTTTTTAAACTCCACTGCAATTATTTGATTTATATTATTAAAATCTTATCTTAATTTAATGGGTTTAAATTTTTATTTTCATTGACAAATAATTTTTTTTTATTAGTGTGAGGGTAATTGTTTGAATTTATATTATAAATCTTTGAAGTTAATTTTATAATAAAATTTTATGTAATTGTTAAAATTTGATAATGTGAAAAGTCATAATTTTGTTAATGGAATGAACAAACCATATCTGATTGTCTTATGATACATGCATGTAATGACTGTATGTAGGATTTTGAAGTTCACCATGATACTTACACAAGGTTTACAATTCATTCAAATGCTAATGATGTCAAATGATGCTAGAAAACTTTGGCTCACACCTAGAAGGCTATACCTTTTGCTGGAATAGGGAGTAGTGTGAAGTAGTCTTATTGGTCCAAGCATAGTTTTCAAAGACAAAGCATTTGAAGAATGCCCAGTTGTGGCAATGGTTGTTTTCTTTCAATGATGTAAGTTTTAAGATATTGTCATAGATTTATGGCTTAAATATTTTCATTATGTTAGCCTCATGAAATTTAGATAATTTTTTTTCTTGTGATTTTATTTTAAATGTTATATTAGACTTTTATGATTTCTTTTTACAGAATTTTAAAAAATAAATCATTATATTCAACTTAGCTTCCTTAAATATATATTTGTTTACCTTTCTCTATTATAAATTAATTTCCAACTTATGGAATTACAAGCTGCATGACTATGAACATATATATGAAAGTAAAAAATGATCTGCAACCTAGTTTCCTTAGCTTCCTTAGATATTATATGAAAGTAAAAAATGATCTGCAACCTAGTTTCCTTAGCTTCCTCGAATATTTATTTGGAGATAAACATAAAAAAATTCCCCATTATAAATTAATGTTTAACATGGAATTAAAAGCTATGAACATACTGTTAGACTCTTCCCAAATATGAAAATAAAAAATGATCTTCAACTTGGCTTCCTTAAATATTTATTTGGAGATAAACATATAATGCTCTTTCATTACAAATTAATGTTAAACATATGGAATTAAAAGATATCAACATACCGTTAGACTCTTCCCAAATATGAAAATAAAAAATGATATTCAACCTAGCTTCCTTAAATATTTATTTGGAGACAAACATAAAATGTTCTCCCATTAAAATAAAAAGACAACACAAATCGTACATATTTCTGCTTTCTTTCAAAAGGAATTACTAAATGAATTGATAATACTTACAATCAGTGGCTCTCCTTCATCAGAAAGGAAAATATTGAAAGAGAAATAACATTTTACGCACTTTATAGGATATGATTAGAATGATATGATTGCAATTTAACACTAGGTCACAATTTTTTTCTGAATGCATTTTTTTAGGTAAAAAAAGAAACAAATTATTCATTAAAAATGAGGAAGACTTTAAATCTGCTTGGACCATATTAAATATATTAAAAAAACCTTGGATCAATTCTAGTAGACAAAAAACAAATCTAGATAAAAGTAAAGAATCGCTCACGGAACAGGGCATCGAGCAAACTGAGATGGCATCAAAGCCAAATTAGCATACAAAGAAAGAAATTTTAACATAGAACAGACCAAGGAGATATCTCCATACGAAAGAAAAAACCTGTAAGAAACCAACTACAAAAATTTTAAATATCCCTTCCCACATTACAAACCATCAACAAAGTACTCAAAATGGATAGAACTAGGAGAAAGAGACATGCCCTGTTTGGAGAGGGAATCATCAACAATGTTTTCTTCACAGAAAATATGTTGGAAGGAGATGTCGGAAAAATCCGCCTTTAAATCATAGATACAAATCATCCAATTGTAGAGGGAGGGGACCCCAAGGTTGCAGTGGCCTAGAATCCATTGAATCAGAGTTAGGTAAGCCCAAAAAATTGAAATACACTCAATGCCCAACCACAAGGAGCATTTTAAAGAACCCTATAAAGCAAGCATCTCGGCTTTGATGTTGTCTCCCATACCACCGGACCAAAGAAACCCATAATGAGAAGAGGGATCAATTCTCAAGAAATCTCCATAGCCACATACGGCACCCGAGGCATCCCTGTCAAAGAAACACATGGGAAATATGCCAGATATATCAAGCATGGAAATAGAATGGGAAGAGGCCTTAGGCTTCCAAGGACCATTTTCCATGAAAAATGCAACAATTTTTAAGGCAACTAGATTTGAATCAGAGAATTTTCCTTCAAAGATAAGTTCATTCCAAGCCCTCCATATCCCCCACAAAACATATAATGGACAAACCTGTAAGAAGTTGCACCTTGAGCCCAAGACATGAGGCAGGCCATAATGGAAGAGTCATCTCGAGTGACTGATACACCCAACAAAAGAGAAACCTCTCACTAGACAAAAGGAGCAAAGGGATAAGGTAAAAATAATTGAGAGCAATCCTTAGAAGTTTATTTTCATATGATACAGCTACCAAGGCCAATGGATCCCTTCTTTATTAGGATATCCCAAGTGAGAATGCAGTTATGGATAGTAAGCCAAGAAAAACATTTGACCTTCAATGGAGCGTCCCAACCTAACATTCTAGCAGACCCATCAGAAAAAGGTAAAGGGTGAATGATGGAGGAAATGTAAGAGCATACATCCTTAACACAGATCTAACCTTTACTACCTGAATGCCCCATACCAAGAGCTCTTTTTTCTGTGATAGAGTGATCCCAGTTTGAAATATAATATTGCGATAAGAGTCACATTCCCCTTCCAAATGTTGAGGAAGGCCAAAATTCTAAACATGAGGCCAAGAGGAGGAGGAAAGAGGGATGGGATGCACCCTAGCCAGATTGTCAAGTGTGAATATCCCTTGCTAGTTTAAACGGTGAATAGTTTGGACAAAGAGAATATGGGATCCGGAAAGGCCCTTGATAGCATCCATCCCAACATAGATACTATGGACATTACCCACCATCCAACGAAGATTACTACAAAACCACATAATCAAATGTTTGAAGCTTCTCAAAATGACAGAAGAAAAAGGATTGATTGGCACCCTTGCAACCACCCACTCCTCGAGCCTGTGATGGGAAAGATATTTGCTGAGAATAATTTTCTATCAGATACCTCTTTCTCTAAAGTCCCTCTACAAATTGTAAGCTAGAAGAGCGAGATTAAACCTCTAAGAATCCTGAATATCCCATCACTCATCTGTATGGGCCTATAAATCATATTTAGGTGAGTCAGGTGAATCTTACAGTCAGGTCTGGTTCCAGACCAAAGGAATTTGGAGATAAGAGAATGAATATTGTTGATGATTTCTTGAGGGATGTAGAATAGATGCATTCAATAGACAAGGATGCTTTGTGAGACAACTTTAATCATGGTGACCCTACCCTTAATCGAGAGCCACTTGCGATCCCAATATGTTTTCTTCTTTTCAACTTTGCCTACAACCATGTCAATTCAAAGATGCGATAATTAATAGGTTTGAGATAGCAACCCAAGTATTTGAGACTCACAAAAATTAGGATGAATTCTACCCCAAAAATAGAAGCAATCTCACGAATCTGTTCCAAATAAACACTATTCAAGAAAATTTCATACTTATTTTTATTGATTAGCAGACCGGATGATTGTCCAAATTTTTCAAGAACCACATGGAAAGATTCCCACTCATGATATGTTGACTCCCCTACACATAAGACATAATACACAAATAAAATGTGGGACAAAGTATTATTTTTTTTCAATTTGTAGCTGGACATGCCACCTACCTCCATTTTAGCCTTTATATGTCTTCTGAGAGCTTCCATAACCAGTATGGAAAGAAATGGGCACAACACACAACCTTCAAAAAGCCCCCTATATATTTTGAGGAAATGGGAGGGTTCACCATTGATAAGGAAAACCATAATTGTTGTAGATAAGAATGCTTTGTGATGAGCTCCATAATTAGACATATTTGGAGGGGTTAATAGTCACCTTTTTGCCTTCTTAGATCTCTTTTTCTTGCATTTTTCTTATTATTTGGTTTTATGATGCTAGTATAGGTTGTGGTTAAGGCTAACATATTTTGAGTACCTAATATGAGGTTGAGTGAAGAAAATCATGATTTATTAAGAACTTTTATAAAGATTTTATCATAAAGACTTAGAGGAGACAACAAAGAGAAATTACAAGAGGATTCTCCACCCTAGATTCTCTCCAACAATTCGAACTCCAAAGGCAGCCAAAGGATCCCAAGGATTCTCTCCAACAATTTGAATTCCAGAGACAACCAAGCAACTCAAAGAGGAGTGTACTCAGTCTTTGTTTACTGGGAGTCAAGAGGAATCAATCACAATTTTCTAGGGAGTTTTTGGTAGCTACCCTGTAGAATAAATAGAGCAGAGCTAGAGCTAGGAAGAGGTAGTCTATTCTAGTCTCGATTCCATTCAGAACTATTATTGTGAGCTCTTAAGTTTTTTTATTTTATTCGGGGATCAAAATTTTAGAGATGTATGTAGTTATTGTTTTATGAAATGAGCAGACTGGTTTCATTCGAATGATTTAAGTTTCAGAGGGCTAGGCTTGTGGGTTAGGGCCCAATCCATGTGCCTCAACTTCTCTGCTGTCATTATCTTTTCCTTTTTGTCATTTAGCTAGTTTTTATTCTTCCATTTAAGTTAGATCTGCTTCTGATAATTTTCATTGTTGTTTAATTTTTGTGCTATTGTATTTTTAATTTCTTATGCGTATAAAATAGAGGGAAAACTCCAAAAACTGTGGTCAAGTCTCCCCCTCTCATCTCTGTGTTGGAAAAAAACTGAGAGGGGGGGGGGGGGGGGGGGTGAATCAATATTTAGAGCTTATTGATAATTTTAAATTTTTCTTTATTGAATTCCATACGTGGCTTTGATGAACGCAACTTACATATACGTGTGCATATACCAAAAGAAACTAGCGTATACTGATATAATTTTATTGTTAGAAAAATTTTTCAGAAACAATATTTAACTCAGTTTATCTATCATGCATATGTTAGTTAATTAGTAAATGTGTCTAGTAACAGCAGAATAAATCATCACACAAGAGAAACACACATGAAAACCAAGATTTAAGGTGGAAACCCAATTCAGGAGAAAACCACCATTGTTGTCATCTCTGTAGACCACGTTTCATTAATTTTCATACTAGATCAGATAGCTTCAACACAACCCTTCACAAGATCATCAATAATATACTTAACCCAAACTTCAATTAGAAAAATGAGATTATTGTAACTAGAACATAGTATAAACCTAGACTTCAGAATCAGTATGCAGAATCAAAGTCAACCCTGAACATTCATTATCTTAAAAATCATACGCTACTTTGCTTCACTAAACCCACGTGTATATGCGCTTTCCTTAACACCAACCTGCATAGAGATCTATGAATATTGTTTTTCAGAATGTATTCAATCTAAGATCCAGATCTGATTCATTAAGTCAGATATATTTTTAGAATTGCAGAACCCTTGATCAGTCAGTCATCATAACATATATTTTATCACTCATTGATTAGATTTGTACATAATCAACTTAGCAGCATATTTAGTAATCAAGCAACCCATATCTATATGAAGACTTCATTAACATACAACAAAAAGATAGCAGCAATAACATAAAACCTCTGTAATGAGCTTCAGAAAACCCTAACTTCCATACGCGCCTTTTCTAAAGAAAACTCGCCTATATACGTGCTTTTACTGAGACGAACTAGCATATAGATTTGTAAATATTAATTCAACAAAATGTTTTCAGATCTATAGAACTTATCCAGATTTCTTCACTCCACTTCAGCAAACATGCTCCACGTCTCAGATCTAATCATATTTTCAATAGATCATGCAAGAACATAGTCATTTCAGGTATAGAGATCTTGATCCATCAATCTATCCAAGGGTGCATCATAACTTCAGATTTATCAATAAAACAAAGTTTATCCAATGCAGATATACTTCAGAGAGAAGTATTTAGTGATATCCCTTACACATGCACACCTTGTACTATGATCTTCTTCTCCTTATATAGATTTAGCCTTTACCAATACCATGAGTCAAAACCACACAACTGTCGATGGTATTCTTGGACGAAATCAAATAGACGACATGGCACTCAAACTTGTGGGCTAATACCATGGTAATGCCCCCTGGTATTATCCTTTTGGGGCACACAAAGGCATACGTGACCTGGATCATTCTTATCCACATATATACACAGCTTATCTTATACAAACCCACGTATACAATCTTCAATATGAATATTACTAAATATTCTGCTGACATTAAACATTTCTTCTGATGGACTCCTGAGCTTCTACTGAAGACATATAATCCATATTTTACCAAAGAGTTGCCATCAATGACAACATATTAAGACATAGGAATTATATTGCCAACAATATCCCCCTCTGGACTTGATGGCAACCATGATGGTGTTTTATCACTAAAACAGATATATATATATATATCTCCCCAAAATTATCTCCCCCTTTGACATCAAGAGAAAAGGGCACTACTTTGATCATGCTCCCCCTGAGTGTATGTTGAATCTTCAGATATTTTCAAATGGGGAGCGTTGAACCCAATGTCCAACAATCTCCCCCCAACGCGAGCCGGGTGAGTTTCGAACTCGAGACCTGTCACTCTGATACCACTTGTTGGAATCACGATTTCCGTTATACCAAAACCCGCAGCCACTATTCTTCATTACAATCGCCAGAGTTAGGATCCAGGAGATGTAGTTATTCCATGTCGCGAAACACACGGGGATAATTGAACCCAATGTCCAACATTCATGAGAGTCCTACTTTGAATAGTCATTTACGTTCTTTCCATTGTATATGCATCCTGAAATGAACACTCCTTAAATTGCAGCCTCATCCAATCACTAACTTATTCATAACATGAATCCTCCCATCATACATCACAAACTTATCCCTTACGTGGATCCTCCCATCATACATGATCTAGTGAATGATATATGACAATGTTGTAACTCATCTGTAATCCTCCATTTACTACTTGAACATAATTTCTTATTTTTGGTGATGATTTCCCATGTGCAATCTACAATAAAAGATAATTGAACAATATTTATAATCATTTTCAAACATGATGGCATGGAGGTGGGTCCCTTGTCCCACAAACAAGAGCGTCTCATACACCAATTTTGGTGTCTAGCTTGGTCGTGACCTTAAAATTTGATAATACTTATTGTTTATGGTTTTATTATAGTATATTATCTATCTCATATTCCTAATTTCTTCTTCGTAGCATTATTTCAATTTAAATTTGGTTATGATAAAGCTTTTATCATAACCACGTGTTGTCTTCATTTGCATGCCTCACGCAATTTTTGTCTATAGGGTTTTAATTAGATTGATACAACTCCTAAAAATTTCTCCACATTTTTTGAATCCATCGAAACTAATAATGACAAGGATCAAGTCGCGTTGTTGTTTTTATTGGCGGACAAAGATCCTGCTTCAGGCCTCAGCTGGTGTCCAGGTTTTCCTTTATAATTCCCTCAATCCCATTATTATGTCTTGAATTTATACAAATCTTGAAACTTAGATTGAAATTGACAGTAAAATTAGTTGTAAAGGAAGACCTAGAGCTTAAATTTTTGGACATATAGAGATTTATATTTGCAGAAATTGTTGTTAAATTGAAACCCTCAACTTTATATTTTACAGAATGTGTTAGGGAAAACCAGTGATTTATAAAACACTGGAGAAATTCGAGAAGAATGCAGTTCTCCTCGAGGCCTTTATTGGGAATTGGCTTACATGCTAAAACGATAGTCACCCTTAGAGGGTGCATGAACGCTTTTGATTGAAAGGGTTTTCTACCGTGATCTGTTGGAAAGATGGAGCCATTGCAGGCTCTTAGAGGACAAGAAATCATATTGAATCTCGTATTAGTAAGTTTCTTCAGTAGGGTTTGTGGGAGGTATTATATTAGAGAAATTTACACTATTAAATTTCTGAACAATAATGCGATAAGAAACTGGCATATGTAAATAAGAAACCGACATATGTAAATACATATTTGTGTGAAATCCAATAATTCATTGTGTATTGTGATATTTTGAGTTTATTTGTTCCAAAATAAGTTTTTGTACAAACTCAATTATGATATTGTTATGTAGTTTTGATAAATTCCATTTTGTTATGGAGCTATTAGTTTAGAGAAT
The DNA here is from genome assembly GCA_034641835.2 of Pinus albicaulis. Classification (NCBI taxonomy): domain Eukaryota; kingdom Viridiplantae; phylum Streptophyta; class Pinopsida; order Pinales; family Pinaceae; genus Pinus; species Pinus albicaulis. The sequence goes on from CM076571.1 coordinate 16,975,955, forward strand.
GAGAATCATAACATTTTCAAAATAGTGTAAGCTAGAAATGTTGTAGTTCTTTTATTCTAAAATCTGCAGGTTTAACTTATTATAAAAATTTTATAACGGAAGAATTATAAATATATAAATTGATTAGAAACTTACTTCATTTTGAGTTAATGCCTATGGTATTTTCATTGGTGGTGTCAACCTCCTCCTAGTATCTGATATATACCCTGAAGTTTGTAGAGTCTTTAAGGAGAGATTCTAGTGGAGAGGGCTCCACATGATTTGCAAGGTAGGTAAGCCGGGCCCAAACAATAGTGTAAATAGAGACATTTAATTCATTCACATGCCCTCTTAATATTGTGAGAGAATTTTTAGAATTAATTACCATTCATGAAGAGTTAGAATGTATTTAACAAATTCAACATAAAGGACTTCATTAGCTATATCGGTGTCACCATGCATAGAATTGATTTGGGATATTTTAGTCTCTCTTTTCTCAATTAATATTTTTTTTTATGGTCTTCATCCCTGTAAATTCCATTGAATTACCATTTGGACAATGAGGAACCTCCATTGTGTTTCTAACAATTGTTGGGCATAACACTCCATTGAAAACATTGAAACATCCAAACCAAGGGGAGACATAAAGTAACGATCAAAGTCTACACAATTTTCCCCGAGTAGTAAGGAAGGAAATAACCCATAGAGGTTAGGAGAGGAATGGAATGATGGAATGTCAAAGAATCACATAATTTGATGGCTAAGGTAGATGTTGAATTGAATTCCCTTATTTATTAAGATGTCCTCCAACCAAAAAAAGAGAAGAAAAAGTCCAAAGCAACTATATCTTCAAGCCCGCCGAGTATAAATTTGATGGGAACTCCTACCCGTCATGTAATAATTTTATGACATATGTCTATTTAAATATGAACTTCACATGACATTTTATGTTTATTTATGCTTGTCATTTAAATGTTATTATTAAATCTGTTTTATTATTTTTTTATAGAGAAATATTTTGTTGATATATATATATATATATATATATATATATATATATATATATATATATATATATATATATATATATATATATATATATATATATATATATTTTATTTTATAATTCTACCTTGATTATAAAGAAAAAGGAAACCAAGTTAAATCATAGATATACATGTTAAAAAACAAATATATTACATCATGGTGGTAAGTGTGAAACTAGTCAATGTTTTAGGAAAATTATGTATATTAGATGTTATGTAATTCTGAAACTTTTGCAATTCATTGAATTATTCTACAAAAAGTTCTCAATCAATGGCTCCTAACCCATTAGTTGTAATGTATTTTGAAGAGGAGTAATCGCCCTCAAATTTAAATGTGATTATTTGGATTGAAAGATCAATATCTTATAAATAATAAAGGAAATTTGAACTCGAATTCTAATTTTAAATAATGTTTTGGGGAGGATTATAATATTTCAAGAAATAATGACATTTCAAGATATGTTTTATGAATAAATTCATCATTGTTTAACAAGTAAGAACAAATCTCTCAGCCAACATCTCAATATTTTCCAAAGGCCCAAGCCTTGTCATGCTCAAATTCAATTATGAATTTATGGAATGCATATGCTCCACGATAACTTCACATTTGATATTTGCATTTCTAACCATGAAATAGATCCATTTTATAAAAAAGGATCTATCATGAGAATAATAATTGAAAAAACTACATAAAAACTATCAAAATAAAAAAAATGTTATGTCACATTTATTATTTTTATCAAACAACTAAGAAAACCATTCAATCTAATTCCTCTTCTCATAGTTTAGCATTTTATATAGTGTAAAAAATGGCCTCATGGGTGAGAATAGTAGTAATAGTTTAGCATTTTATAATGTATGTAGAATAGTTTGTTTGTAATCTCCCGCAATTTTATCTAAATTGATGATTCATTCTCAATACTTAATTTGATATAATTTTTATAAGTTTATCTAAAGTTTTTTATAATTAATATATATATATATTTATTTATTTATTTATTGAGAGTACTTATCATAAATTAGTTGGTTATTAGTATCAAGGATAATTATTATTAATTACTATCTTCACAAATAAAAAATAAAATAAAAAATAGATAGTGTTTATTGGTGGTGTCTTTCTAGAATCATCATAAACGTTAGTTGTTAAATTCATTTTCAAGACATAATTTGATATAGTTTTTTTATAAGCTTTTTCCAAATTTGCAAAAGTATATTTTTAAAAAATAGTTGGAATACTTATCATTTTGGGATCTTTTAATAATAGGGATAATTATTATTGGTTGTTATCCATAAATGTAAAACTGATCTATCATAATTCTTCAAAGCAAGTCATAGTATCTAGAATAATCTGTAAGAGGGTAAGAGGTTAGGCTTTTTAATCAAAACAGATGTTTACAAGGTATTGGACTATTAACTTATTTCTTTTTTATATGGAGAGAGAGAGAGATTGGTGGTTTGTAAGAGGGTAGGCTTTTTACTCAAAATAGATGTTTATAGGTCTTGGACTATTAACTTATTTCCTTACTTTATATGGAGAGAGATATTTCAAAAAATCTAATTCATATTGATTTAAATTGAGAATTAAAGTTACAGATTCCATATAAAAAAATTGGAATTTTGATGTATTTTTTTATTTTAATAAAATTAATTTCCGCTTTTAATAAATATATAATCAAAAGAAAGATAATAGAATTTTTTGTTAAAATATAAATTGTTTTAATTTTTTTGGATATAAAATTAAGATTAAGATATGGTAAAAAAAATATGATATTAAGATTAAGATTTATGAATACTCGTTTTTCTAGTATCGTATTCAATCTAAGATCCATATCTGATTCATTAAGTCGATATCTTTTCGTAATTGCGTAACCCTTGATCAGCTATCATCATAACATATATTTTCTCACTCATTGATTAGATTTGCACATAATCAACTTAGCAAAAGATATTTAGTAATCAAGAAACCCAGCATCTATATGAAGACTTCATTAACATACAACAAAAAGATAGCAAGCAATAACATAAAACCTCCAGAATGAGCTTCAGAACTCCTAACTTCTATACATGCTTTCTAAAGAAAACTCGCGTATATACGTGCTTTTACCGCAGACGAACTAGCGTATAGATTTGTAAATATTAATTCAACAAAATGTTTTCAGATCTATAGAACTTATCCGCATTTCTTCACTCCACTTCAAGAAACATGCTCCTACATCTCAGATCTAATCATCTTTTCAATAGTCATGCAAGAACATAGTCATTTCTGCGTATAGAGATCTTGATCCATCAATCTATCCAAGGGTGCATCATAACTTCGCATTTATCAATAAAACAAAGTTTATCCACTGCGTATATACTTCGTGAGAGAAGTATTTAGTGATATCCCTTACACATGCACACCTTGTACTATGATCTTCTTCTCCTTATATAGATTTAGCCTTTACCAATACTCATGAGTCAAAACACACAACCTGTCGATGGTATTCTGGACGAAATCAAATAGACGACATGGCACTGAAAACTCGTGGGCTAATACTCATGGTAATGCCCCCCGGTATTATCCTTTTGGGGCGTACAAGAGCACACGTGACCTGGATCATTCTTATCCACATATATACGTAGCCTTATCTTATACAAACCCACGTATACAATCTTCAATATGAATATTACTAAATATTCTACGACATTAAAACATTTCTTCCGATGGACTCCCCGAGTTTCATCATCAAGACATATACTCCATATTTTACCAAAGAGTTGCCATCAAGGACAACATATTAAGGCATAGGAATTATATTGCCAACAATATCCCCTCCTCGACTTGATGGCAACCATGATGGTGTTTTATCACTACAACGTGATATATATATATATATATATATATATATATATATATATATATATATATATATATATATATATATATATATATATATATAACCATTATTCAAATTCCTCAAAACACACACCCAAAATTCTCTCCCCCTTTGACATCAGAGAAAAGGGCACTACTTCGATCATGCTCCCCCCGAGTGTATGTTGAATCTTCGAGATATTTTCAAATGGGGAGCGTTGAACCCAATGTCCAACAATCTCCCCCCAACGCGAGCCTAGGTGAGTTTCGAACTCGAGACTCGTCACTCTAATACCACTTGTTGGAATCACGATTACGTATACCAAAACCCAGCTGACCACTATTCTTCATTACAATCTCCAGAGTTAGCATCCGTGAGATGTAGTTATTCCATGTCGCGAAACACACGAGGGGATAATTGAACCCAATGTCCAACATTCTATGAGAGTCCTACTTTTGGAATAGTCATTTGACGTTCTTTCCAATGTATATGCATCCCGAAATGAACACTCTTAAAGTGTAGCCTCATCCAATCACTAACTTATTCATAACATGAATCCTCCCATCATACATCACAAACTTATCCCTTACGTGGATCCTCCCATCATACATGATCTAGTGAATGATATATGACAATGTTGTAACTCATCTAGTAATCCTCCATTTACTACTTGAACATAATTTCTTATTTTTGGTGATGATTTCCCCATGTGCAATCTACAATAAAAGATAATTGAACAATATTTATAATCATTTTCAAAACATGATGGCATGGAGGTGGTCCCTTGTCTCCACAAACAAGAGGGTCTCATACACCAATTTTGGTGTCTGAGCTTGGTCGTGACCTTTAAAATTTGATAATACTTATTGTTTATGGTTTTTATTATAGTATATTATCTATCTCATATTCCTAATTTCTTCTTCGTAGCATTATTTCAATTTAAATTTGGTTATGATAAAGCTTTTATCATAACCACGTGTTGTCTTCATTTGCATGCCTCACGCAATTTTTGTCTATAGGGTTTTAATTAGATTGATACAACTCCTAAAAACTTCTCCACATTTTTTTTGAATCCATCGAAACTAATAATGACAAGGATCAAGTCACGTTGTTGTTTTTTATTAGCTGACAAAGATCCCGCTCAGCCTCACTGGTGTCCGGGTTATCCTTTATAATTCCCTCAATCCCATTATTATGTCTTGAATTTATACAAATCAAACTTAGATTGAAATTTGACAAGAAATTAGTTGTAAAGGAAGACCTAGAGCTTAAATTTTTGGACATATAGAGATTTATATTTGTAGAAATTGTTGTTAAATTGAAACCCTCAACTTTATATTTTGCTGAATCGTGTTAGGGAAAAAACCATGATTTATAAAACATCGGAGAAATTCGAGAAGAATGCAGCTCTCCTCGAGGCCTTTATTGGGAAATTGGCTTACATGCTAAAAGCGATAGTCACCCTTGGAGGGTGCATGAACGTATTTTGATTGAAAGGGTTTTCTACCGTGATCTCGTTGGAAAGATGGAGCCATTGCGAGGCTCTTGGAGGACAAGAAATCATATTGAATCTCGTATTAGTAAGTTTCTTCGATAGGGGTTTGTGGGAGGTATTGATATTAGAGAAATTTACACTATTAAATTCTATGAACAATAATACGATAAGAAACCGGCATATATAAATAAGAAACCGACATATGTAAATACATATTTGTGTGAAATCCAATAATTCATTGTGTATTGTGATATTTTTGAGTTTATTTCTTCCAAAATAAGTTTTTTTTGTACAAACTCAATTATGATATTGTTATGTAGTTTTGATAAATTCCATTTTGTTATGGAGCTATTAGTTTAGAGAATGAGAATCATAACATTTTCAAAATAGTGTAAGCTAGAAAGGTTGTAGTTCTTTTATTCTAAAATCTGCGCAGGTTTAACTTATTATAAAAAAATTTATAACTTAAGAATTATAAATATATAAATTGATTAGAAACTTACTTCTATTTTGAGTTAATGCCTATGGTATTTTCATTGGTGGTGTCAACCTCCTCCTAGTATCCGATATATACCCCGAAGTTTGTAGAGTCTTTAAGGAGAGATTCTAGTGGAGAGGGCTCCACATGATTTGCAAGGTAGGTAAGCAGTGGCCCAAACAATAGTGTAAATAGAGACATTTAATTCATTCACATGCCCTCTTAATATTGTGAGAGAATTTTTTAGAGTTAATTACCATTCATGAAGAGTTAGAATGTATTTAACAAATTCAACATAAAGGACTTCATTAGCTATACTCGGTGTCACCATGCATAGAATTTATTTCTGATATTTTAGTCTCTCTTTCTCAATTAATATTTTTTTTTATGGTCTTCATCCCCCGTAGATTCCATTGAATTACCATTTGGACAATGAGGAACCTCCATTGTGTTTCTAACAATTGTTGGGCATAACACTCCATTGAAAACATTGAAAACATCCAAACCAAGGGGGAGACATAAAGTAACGATCAAAGTCTACACAATTTTCCCCAAGTAGTAAGGAAGGAAATAACCCATAGAGGTTAGAGAGGAATGGAATGATGGAATGTCAAAGAATCACATAATTTGATGGCTAAGGTAGATGTTGAATTGAATTCCCTTTATTTATTAAGATGTCGTCCAACCAAAAAAAAGAGAAGAAAAAAGTCCAAAGCAACTATATCTTCAAGCCCGCCGAGTATAAATTTGATGGGAACTCCTACCCGTCATGTAATATTTTTATGACATATCTCTATTTAAATATGAACTTCACATGACATTTTATGTTTATTTATGCTTGTCATTTAAATGTTATTATTAAATCTGCTTTTATTACTTTTTTTATAGAGAAATATTTTGTTTATATATATATATATATATATATATATATATATATATATATATATATATATATATATATATATATTTTATAATTCTACCTTGATTATAAATATATCGACCCCACATTATCCTTGGTGTTACAAAATATCAATTCAATTTCATTTGACTCAATTTTCTCACGTACAAAGTGGTACTGTAACTCAACGTGTTTTGTTCTAGCATGGTAAACTGGATTATGTGCTAATTTGATAGCACTCTAATTATCACAATTGATACATGTTGAACCACTTTGCGCTTCTTCAAGATCTGCAAGAATTCTCCGCAACCAAATAGCTTCACAGGTGGCATTGGTCAAAGCTTTGTACTCTGATTCTGTTGATGATAAAGAAACAGCTGGCTGTTTCTTACTACTCCAAGATACGACCCCTGATCCAATATGAAATGCATAGCCAGAGGTAGATCGTCTGTCATCTGGATTTCCTGCCCAATCTGAATCAGAAAAACCTGTCAGTGCAACATCAGATTCATCAATATACATAATACCTAAATTCACTGTTCCCTTTAAGTATCGGAGAACTTTCTTTGCAGCATTCCAGTGATTTCCTGAAGGCTTAGCCATGAATTGACTAAGGATACTGACTGAGTATGCAATGTCTGGTCTGGTAGTGGTGAGATAGTTCAAACTTCCTACTAGCTGACGGTATAATGTTCCATCTGCCTCTTTTGTTCCATCTTCTTTGTACAACTTTGCATTCTGTTCTAAGGGAGTTGACATAGCTTTGCAATCTGTCATATTGAACTTTTTAAGAATCTCCTTTGTATATTTGCTTTGAGTGATCAAAGTTTTACCAGGCTCTCTCCATACCTCAATTCCTAAACAGTAATGCAATTCACCCAAATATTTCATTTCAAATTCCTGTGACAACTGAACTTTAATTTCTTCAATTAACTTGTGAGCACTGCCTGTTATAATGAGATCATCCACATACAAAGATATTAAAGCAACATTTCCTTTTCCATCTTTCTTAACATACAAGTTAGGATCATTTTTTCTTTTCACAAATCCATTCTGAAGAAAGAAGGTATCAATCTTTACATACCGTGATCTCGGTGCCTGTTTCAAACCATACAATGCCTTTCTTAACCTGCAAACCAGATGCTCCTGTCCCTGTTTGACAAACCCTTCAGGTTGAACCAAATAAACTTCTTCCTTTAAATCACCATTTAGAAAAGCAGATTTGACATCCAATTGATGTATAGTCCAATTATGTTTTGTGGCTAAGGCAATCAGTAATCTAATTGTATTCAACTTAGCTACTGGTGCAAAAGTGTCTTCATAATCAATTCCCTCCTTTTGAGCATATCCTTTTGCTACTAATATTGCCTTAAATTTATCAATTGTACCATCTGCTTTAAATTTCAATTTGTACAACCATTTGCTTCCAATTGGAACTTTATTTTCAGGAAGTTCCACTAATTCCCATGTTTGATTTTTCATAAGAGAAGCATACTCATCATTCATAGCATTAATCCATGGTTCATGTTGTTTAGCCTGCTCATAATCAATTGGTTCTTCAACATTCATTATATTAGACATTAAGGCATAGTCTCTATACCTTGCAGGAAGCTGAGTTTGTCGGGACGACCTCCTTGGTGCTTCAATGCCTGTGGGTGTTCCATCCATGATTCGTCGGCTTTGAGGTGAATCACCCCCTTGTGATGACTCACTGCTGCTAGATGTGCTCATACTGCTCTCATCCTGATCCTGTACCTGTACCTGTACCTGTTCCTGTTCCTGCTTAATCAAAGTATCAAGTTTGACATGAGCATCTTTAGATATATGCCATGCATCATTCTTTGTATTACTTTCATCAGCCTGCTCATGAAACAACACATCACGACTTGCAAATAGTTTATGGGAATTTGGATCAAACAATTTATAGGCTTTCTGATCCGTACAATATCCAATGAAAACACACTTGATTGACTTGGCATCAAGTTTTCTTCTGTTAGCTTTAGGAATATGAGCAAAAGCAGTACATCCAAAGACTTTGAAATGACTCACATCAGGTTTATAACCATGAAGAACCTCAAAAGGAGTTTGAAAAACTAATTGCTTAGTGGGACATCGATTCCTCAGATAAACAGCAGTGTTAATGGCTTCTGCCCAGAAACCATTAGAGATGTTCTTACCTTGCAGCATACTACGAGCAGATTCCACCAAGGTTCTATTCCATCGCTCAGCAACACCATTTTGCTGAGGGGTATGTGGCACTGTGAACTGTTGTTGAATTCCATTAGATTTACAATAGGTGTTAAATGCTTTTGACTTATATTCACCCCCTTGATCAGATCTGAGTATTTTAATGCACTTTCCTGTTTGTTTTTCGACCATAGTTCGAAACTCTTTAAAATACTCAAATATGTCACTTTTCCTTCTAATGAAATAGACCCAGGTATACCTAGATCTATCATCAATAAAAATAACAAAGTATGAAGCACCACCAAGAGACCTAGTTTGCATAGGTCCACATACATCAGTGTGAATTAATTCAAGTATATCATACTTTCGCTTCTCAGTATGAACCGGAAACTCTTCTCTATGCTGCTTACCAAGTGCACAAGCTTCACATGGTAAATGTTCACACTTCATAACAGGAAGACCTTCAACCATTGATTTCCTTTGCAACAACGATAAATCATTGTAATTTAGGTGCCCATACCTATGATGCCATAATTCTGCTGTCGATGTCTCTTTGGATGTCAATGCAACATGGCGCTTTACTGTCACATCCAATCTGTATAATCCTCCAACCCTGGTACCTGTAGAAACAACCCTGTAGTGGTCTTGAACATCTTTCACTATACACCCCAATTTACCAAATTCAACTTTTAAATGATTATCAGTGATAGTGGAAACAGATATCAAATTCTTTTTGAGAGCAGGTACATACATCACATTATGAATCTGTCGCATTTGTCCATTAGGTAAGTACACATTTATTATACCATAGCCTTGAACTTTAAGTGACCTGTCATCTCCTAGGTAAATGTGTGTACCATCAGATTTCTCATAATATTTATCATACCATTCTTTATTACAAGTCATGTGTGTCGATGCACCAGAATCAATGAACCATGCATTCTCATCATCAGTTTCAGCAGACAATGCAGCATCAGAAAGAAATAACTTAAGATTTTTAAATCCATCATTCACTGAGGTGTCTCTGTTTATGTAATTTCCATTATGCCTTCTATGTCTTTGATTTGATTCATTATTCTTTCTCCTATAGCAATCTTTAGCGATATGTCCAGGTTTTCCACAATAATCACATTCAATGTTCCTCTTAACATAAGAATCAGGAGGTGCCATACCTTTCTGCTTTGCTTGAAAACGGCCTCTGTTCCTGTCCCATGGTCTCCCTCGGAATGGTCTTTTGCCTCTTGCAGTCAAAGCCAAATCAGAACCATTTGACTCCAGTTCAAAAATTTTCATTCGCTCTTCTTCTTGAAGAAGAATTCCAGCCAATTCTTCAAATGTAGGAGGTGTCGGTCTAGCTGAGAGAGCTGAAATAAAGAATTTATAGTCTGGGACTAACCCCTTTAAAGCAACAGTTACCAAGTCTGTACTGGACACTTTTTCACCAATATCACCAAGCTTATCACTGAGGTCTTTAATTCGTGAAACAAAATTGCTAATGCTCTCATTGGCTTCCATTTTAATAGATAGCAGCTTTGTTTTTAAAAATAAAATACGGTTTGCATTAGTAGTTTCATACAAACCTTTGAGAGTGTCCCATGTCGCCTTTGAAGTTTCACAGTCCCGAATGTGAGGAATAATATTGTCCTTCACTGACATGCGTAGTAGCACCCTTGCTTTCATTTCACGCTTCTCCCAATCTTGAGTGGCAGCAGGAGGTTGAGGCTTGGGCTCGTCACCTTTGACAATCGTCCAGAGATTGTATGCCTCCAGTACTGTTATGAGCTTAAATTTCCAGTTTACATAATTTTCTCCATCAAGTTTTGAAGACTCATTTAAATAGGAGTCAGCAAGTGGATTAGCCATTTCTCCACCAATGACCAAATTCAAAAAAAAAAAATTGCAAGCTTTTCTCACACTCTATTTAGTTTGATGTTTTTTTTAAAAAAAAAAAAAACTTCAAACAAAACTTGCAAAGTTGCTCCCCTTTTGTTAAAAAAAATGATGAGAACAAATATGAATTTGTTCAACTTCCAAGCAAAAAACCAATAAAACGCCTTGAATATTTTGCTATGCTCCAATGCACAACAAAAAAAACGCCTTTGACTTCAGAATGCAGAAAATGGGCAGCACCACGAGCTTGCCAGCTCAAGCTAACCAAAATATTATTAAAACCAACGCATCCCCACCAAGATTTTGAATAACTCCAAAACTAAAATCAGGAAATTTGCTGACAGCGTTTAAAAAAAAACGATATCAATTGCTGACTCAACTTGATAACGAATTCAATGGCATAACAAATAAAAAAAACGCTTTAAATAAGTTGCTGACAGCGTTTAAAAACTTGTTCAAAGTTCGATTTCAATTCAAGCTTCGGCTTCAGATTTTAAAAAAAACCGTGATTGGAAGTCAAACTTCAGCTTGGACCACTGCTCGAGCAAAAACGCCACGCACAGGAAACTCGACTTCTGGCACCACCGCAATGTCAATTGCTGTGACAGAAATGTCCCACCGGGCGAATGGAGTCATGAACTAGGAGGGGTCATCACGAGGGGTCGATTGCTGTTCAGGGGTCAATTGCTGTGACAGAAATGCTCCACGCACTAAAAACCACACCAAATGACAGTGCTTCACACTTTAAATCTGCGCACACTCTAATAGCAGAGTCTGTCACTGCTCACGAAGAGGAGAGAGGCGCAGACGGCTAGACTCTGATACCAAATTACAAAACAAACGCACAGCAGAAACACTAGCAAACGTGAGACAAGCTCACTCCACACAATGAATTAACTTGCTTAATTACATCACACTTATATAGGAAACTCACTCACCTAATCTTCCTGAAAACGGGGAAACAAACCTGAATATGTGCAACCAATTCCTAATTACACCCTCTCTAGTTCAACCACTCATAATAATTCTCTATTCGCACGATATACAATTTTATAATTCTATGATTGCAAAAGAAATGAGGTCGTCATAGATATACATGTTAAAAAACAAATATATTACATCATGGTGGTAAGTGTGAAACTAGTCAATGTTTTAGGAAAATTATGTATATTAGATGTTATGTAATTCTGAAACTTTTGCAATTCATTGAATTATTCTACAAAAGTTCTCAATCAACGTGCTCCAACCCATTAGTTGTAATGTATTTTGAAGAGGAGTAACTGCCCTCAAATTTAAATGTGATTATTTGGATTGAAAGATCAATATCTTATAAATAATAAAGGAAATTTGAACTGAATTCTAATTTTAAATAATGTTTTGGGAGGATTCTAATATTTCAAGAAATAATGACATTTCAAGATATGTTTTATGAATAAATTCATCATTGTTTAACAAGTAAGAACAAATCTCTCTAGCCAACATCTCAATATTTTCCAAAGGCCCAAGCCTAGTCATACTCAAATTCAATTATGAATTTATGGAATGCATATGCTCCACGATAGCTTCACATTTGATATTTGCATTTCTAACCATGAAATAGATCCATTTTATAAAAAAACGGATCTATCATGAGAATAATAATTGAAAAAACTACATAAAAACTATCAAAATAAAAAAAATGTTATGTCACATTTATTATTTTTATTAAACAACTAAGAAACCATTCAATATAATTCCTCTTTCCTCATAGTTTAGCATTTTATATAGCGTAAAAAATGGCCCGTGGGTGAGAATAGTAAAATAGTTTAGCATTTTATAATGTATGTAGAATAGTTTGTTTGTAATCTCCGCAATTTTATCTAAATTGATGATTCATTCTCAATACTTAATTTGATATAATTTTTATAAGTTTATCTAAAGTTTTTAATATATATATATATATATATATATATATATATATATATATATATTACTTATCATAAATTAGTTGGTTATTAGTATTAAGGATAATTATTATTAATTACTATCTTCACAAATAAAAAATAAAATAAAAAACAGATAGTTTATTGGTGGTGTCTTTCTAGAATCATCATAAATGTTAGTTGTTAAATTCATTTTCAAGACATAATTTGATATAGTTTTTTTATAAGCTTTTCCAAATTTGCAATAGTATATTTTAAAAAATAGTTGGAATACTTATCATTTTGGGATCCTTTAATAATAGGGATAATTATTATTGGTTGTTATCCATAAATGTAAACTAATTCATCATAATTATTCAAAGCAAGTCATAGTATCTAGAATAATCTGTAAGAGGGTAAGAGGTTAGGCTTTTAATCAAAACAGATGTTTACAAGGTATTGGACTATTAACTTATTTCTTTTTTTTATATGGAGAGAGAGAGAGAGATTGGTGGTTTGTAAGAGGGTAGGCTTTTACTCAAAATAGATGTTTATAGGTCTTGGACTATTAACTTATTTCCTTACTTTATATGGAGAGAGAGATATTTCAAAAAATCTAATTCATATTGAATTTAAATTGAGAATTAAAGTTACAGATTCCATATAAAAAAAAATTGGAATTTTGATGTATTTTTTATTTTTAATAAAATTAATTTCTTTTTTAATAAATATATAATCAAAAGAAAGATGATAGAATTTTTTGTTAAAATATAAATTGTTTTAATTTTGGATATATTAAGATATGGTAAAAAAAATATGATATTCTACTCTATACCCTTGAACTTGATTAATATTAATTAAATTAATATGGATTTTTTTTATTTTGAAAAAAAATTAAAACTATTTTTAATTGCTAAAAAAAATAACAATCCTCAAACATAAAGAAATATGTTAATTATGTCGGAGTTAAAAGTATTTGGAAAAAGTGAAAGTTTTCCACTGACAAACACATTTAAAAGTGAAACTTTCCCATTACAAATTATCAACAAAATACTTTAAATATATTTTTAAATAATATAAATTTTTAATAATTACACTAAATTAACCCATGTTATTTCTTAATAGCATAGTTTTCAATGACAACAATGAGTCCACGTGCATGTATTACGAACATGTCTGAGTGTTTTGGAAACGCTGCCGTCTATCGTCCCGACTTAATCCAAAAATTATGCTAATCTCTCCGATCCTCACCTAACGAATTAACGACAAAGAAACCATGAAATGAAATGAGATTCAGTAAAGTGAGTTTCTCAACGACATATGCCTCAGTCAGTCAATCAATGAGGTTTGTTTGTTAACAGCTAACTCCCTCTCGACTTCTTCTTCTTCTTTTTCCGGTTAATCATATGGAGTGGAGGACCTTTAATTTTTATTTTTATTTTCCGGTTACAAATAGTTAATTATTGCAGCATGTGGAGTTGTCTAAATTTAGACCGTAAGTTAATTGAGTCAACTATTTTTTTTGTAAATTTGGTGATTCCTTCTATTTTCTATTTATATGTAAAGACGGGTTACAATATAAAAAACATTCTTGGCAGCCTCAACTTTGCTAGCGAGCGAATACTGTTGGCCATCGACTCACGTGCAAAATTGAAATTGTCTCTGTCTCCTATACTTCGCATGCGCTAATTGTCCTACTGTTTCAGCATGTTTATATAAACTAAGTTCATAAAGTTTCCAAAAAACCATAAAACAGGAAACTGGGATTGATTAGCCATCAGACGAGGACACCGGGGCTGGATCATTTGCACGAGACCCAGGCATATCAGTCTGTTGCATGTGCTGGAACAGTTTCTCTATTCTTCCCATTCTGTCATCCAATCTCTGAATTGCTTGGTGTTGGGCAAATTTAATGTGCTGCAGATTGGTGTCGATGTTCTCCAACAGGTCTTTGAGGAACGTCTCTGTCTTTGGCTGGACTTTGTATTCTGGAGGCTGTGCACTTTGAATTGCTTTTGCCAGAAGGCATTTCATGACCCAATATGTGTGAATGGATTGGTTGAATAGGGTGAAACGTCCGCGAGTATTACCAGGATCCTGAATGAAGTCCAGGATATCAGCAGTAGCGTCATCATCTTCCGGATTTACCTGCAATTCTCTCTCCCAACCACGTATTTGATTCCGTGTGGGGGATGCATTGCCTAGTAAATAATTCAGCACCAATTTCTCCAGGTGTTCTTTGTTCGTTTTCCTTCCTCTCTTCGCTGGTACCTGCTCATTCTTTATCTGTTGTTTGCCTTTAGCTATATCCGAACGGAGACAGCGTTTCCCCATGGTTGTTCTGGACCTATTCAATATGACAGACAGCAAAGTAATAATAGTAATGAAACTCAGAGTACTACTAAAGTCTCTGTTCTTGGTGCCATGCATTTCAAGATTCGAATCCGCAACATAAAATTTACAGACCTCAGAGACAAGGAGACTGTAATGCAACCAAACAGTGTTCTTCAGAGCGTAAATACCAAATTGCAGGGGAGCATAGCTTGTTTTAGACGCCAGAACCAATACCCTGCCAGCTACCAATAAAATGCGCATCCTGCTACAGGGTTTTTGCATGTCCCTTTTATCATGAGTCTTCGGGGTTTTCACAGACGCCCGACCATAATGAGCGCTGCACAAAGCCATTGCTTGCAAATTCACCTTACGAGGGTATTTCCAAGGTGTGACACGACCTATACTTTCTCTGCAATTTATCCGCAGGAAACTGACTCTGCAGTTTAGCTGAGGAACCAAGGGCGGGGTTTGAGAAAGGAGAGTATTATCCACAGAGAACCACACAACTATAAATTCCCGCATCATGTGATGGGTCATGGTAATGATGCTACTTCTACAGGGTGAGGGAGTTCGACAGGGATCCCTAAAACATGGCCGGACAGGGGTCTCCAGAGGTGCTACCCACCCAAGCAAACAAATTAAAAACCTATCAAAGCGATTAAACTCTATCCAATTTTGAGCATTCAGGGTAGTTTTCAAGGAGGTGAGAACGGAAACTGAAACATACCTAGCCTCTGTAGCGTTCGCCCTCCTCTGCGCCCAAGCTTCTGCTCGCACTGGATTCTGAGAGTTATGCATAAGCTTTTTGGGCGAGGGGAGCAAAAACCTTACCTTAAGCTTGCCTTCCACCCGAGGCGCTGACAAGCCAGGCGAGAGCCGGTCCTGTTAATTGAGTCAACCATGAGTGAGGAGTTTAAGTTTTATTTTCTGTGAAATCCAGTTAGAGTGAGGGAGTTTATGTTTAGTTTTTATTTTCTATAAAAATCCAATTTAAAGTGTGTTGTACTAGTGGAAAAAAAGATTTAAATACCCCTGATGTTCGTTCATTGTAATGCAGCGGGCTCATACCAAGGCAAACAGAGAAGTAAGATATTGGTCCATACACTTACTTCACCTTCCAGTCGCTACAGATTAACATTAACATTTGTTAGCACAATTCGGCAGCTATGGGCAATTACATTTCTTGCGCTTCCAAGACTGTACCTTCCACCACTGTCAAAGTCATCCATTGGAATGGCAGTGTTCAGTACCTTCAGAGGCGGATAAGGGCGGCAGAGCTGATTCTGGAGAATCCTCAGCACTTTGTATGCCACGCCAAAGGCTTGCACATCGGGCGGAGGATTAATCCTCTCACGGCCGACGAAGAACTGGAATTGGGGCATCTCTATTTTCTTGTCCCCATGACCAAGCTGCACTCGGTGCTATCCGAAACAGACATGGCCGCCCTAGGATTGAAGGCCAATTCAGCCATGAAAGCTAAAAACAGAGGAAGCTCCAGAACCACTAGAGCCGAAACCAGAGTACTCCCTCTCTTTGCTGACCTCATGCGTCCAGAGCCAGAAATGAAGACTGATATTGCATTGTTATCGGAGGAGGAGGAGAAACAAATTAGCGGAGCGCAGGAGGAGGAGGAGCAGCAGCTTCCGGTGCCGCCGAATTGGGAAGACGAAGAGGAAGAGGATCCAGAGGTATTAAGGGCGCTTGCGCAGCTAAAATTGAACGCAAGCATTGAACGGTGGAAGGCAAAGTTGGAGACAATTGAGGAGTTCCGGCCAAAACTTGGGGATCTGTTGCAGTGGAATGTGGAGCAACATGACAATTATTGAATCTGATGTTTCTTCCAGAACATGTGAGCACATTGAATCTGATGTTTCTTTCAGAGCATGTGAGCTCAATATTGAATCTGATCTTTCCTCTTTTACAATGTTGATCTCTGAAACACACATGGGTCAATCATATTCCTCTGTGTCTGCTGGAATTCTGGGTTCTGTACCAACATAACTTTTACCCCTCTCAAATCTGCCAAAGATGTGACGAGGCGGTTGAATTACAGGGAGCCTCTACTCTTCTCTTCATGGACTGACTGCAAACCTGTATTTATTTGCGGTCAAGCATTTCTTTTATGATTATTATAAATATATTTCATTCTCTCATTATGGATGGATTTTTTTTTATCATTATTATAAATATATTTCATTCATTCATTATTATAAATGAATATATATTGTGGATGGTTGTTCTCTGCATTTTTATCTAATTTTTCCAATATATATATAGTATATTTAGTAGTATTTTAAAATATATTTAACCACAAACTCTTAATATTTTAATTTTCTTTATATCTTTTTCTTTTTTACATTTACGTTTGTCTTTAAATTTATCCTTATCTCTTTTTTCCATTTATTATTTTCCTTAAATTATAATTAGAGTCCTACTTTTAATTATGCATTTGCATCTTGAAATGAACACGCCTAAAAGTGTATCCTCATCCAATCACTCAGTTATCCATAACGTGGATCCTCCCATCATATATCACAAACTTATCCATAATGTGGATCCTCCCATGTTTTAACTCATCTGTAATCCTCTCTTTACTACTTGAACATAATTTCTTATTCTTGGTAATGATTTCCAGTGTGCAATAATTGAACAATTATTATAATCATTTTCAAACATGATGTTTAGATAGTTTTATCCATAGATGTTTTTAATTCTTGTGTTCTTTTAAACTGAAAAAATAATTATATTTGTTTTTAATTCTTGTGTTTTTTAAACTCGAAAACAATTATATTCTTTAAACTCCGCTGCAATTATTTGACTTCATATTATTAAAATCTTATGTTAATTTAATGGGTTTAAATTTTTATTTTCATTGACAAATATTTTTTTTTTATTAGTGTGAGGGTAATTGTTTGAATTTATATTATAAATCTTTGAAGTTAATTTTATAATAAATTTTTATTTAATTGTTAAAATTTGATAATGTGAAAAGTCATAATTTTGTTAATGGAATGAACAAACCATATCTGATTGCCTTATGATACATACATGTAATGATTGTATGTAGAATTTTGAAGTTCACCATGATACTTACACAAGGTTTACAATTCTTTCAAACGCTAATGATGTCAAATGATGCTAGAAAAATTTGGCTCACACCTATAAGGCTATACCTTTTGGTGGAATACAGAGTAGTGTGAAGTAGTCCCACTGGTCCAAGCATAGTTTTCAAAGGCAAAGCATTTGAAGAATGCCCAATTGTGTCAATGCTGGTTTTTTTTCAATGATGTAAGCTTTAAGATATTGTCATAGATCTATGGCTTAAATATTTTCATTATGTTAGCCTCATGAAATTTAGATAGATTTTTTTTCTTGTAATTTTATTTTAAATGCTATATTAGACTTTTATGAGGGGGTTAGGCTTAGGCGTAGTGCGTGTGGTATCAGTTGGGGCTACCTGACCCGGATGATACTCAGTACTATTAGTTGACTACCAAGAAGACCAAGACTCGAACGCTCACGTCGGACAATGGTTCTTAGTGGCCAAAACTAGGGCATCCTTTACCCTATAGGTGACGGTGCAGGCAAGCGCTAGACCCTCTACCCTTACCTTGGTTGATTCTCTTCGGTTGACTGGGGGCGTCGCCAACTCTTACGGGACGTTGTGCCAACACTCGCAAGAAATCCTCTCAAGGCCCAGTTACTTTTGAGTGTGTGAGGACATATTAGGTCTTCTAGGATTTTGGGTATCACACGCAAACAAACAAAACCATTTTTTTGATTGATTGATCACATAGATTAAGTTAAAGGAAAATTCATTTCATTTTTGCTTTTTTTTATGTATGTGGCCATAAATTTATCGTGATCACAGAATCGATCCCCTCAAAAGTTTTCCAAAACCTAATTTGGTCGACACTTAAATAGTTACAACAAAACCTCGTCGATCCAGGCATCTTTTGGACCTCCCTCCATTACCAGGAGGGGTTCCAGGTCTTTCGCCATTTAGGCGTCAAAGATGGAACATTGCCACAGTGGTTGGTTCCTCCTTTCTTGGAGCAACCTTAGTTGGGAACCCTATTCGGTCTCCCAACACCACATTGCACACCACTCCCCCCTCGTCCCCTGGGGGGCAGAGGAGCGCATCCCATACGGGAAGCCAACTAAATTCACAACAGGGTATGTCACAGACTAACCCTCGTTCTAACCAGAACTTCGTGTCTTCACACATTGCCATGGAGTCAACCTCCCAGTCACCCTTCTTAGCGGAGTTAAATCTACCAGATTTGACCAAGCTCACCAATGACCCCATCGCACACAACCCCAATTGACCTCCCATGCCCACGAAGCTCCCTTCATACATACCTAAGTTTGAAGACAAGTAAGCGGAAGACCCAGGGAATCACATAATGACCTTTCACCTATGGTGCTCATCGAATAGCATCATTGACGATACTATTCGGTTGAGGCTATTTCAACACACTCTCACGGGAGTGGCTGCGAAATGGAACATGGAGCAACCTCCTGCTTCACATGGAACCTTTAGCGCCCTTGCTATCGCGTTCCTCACATACTTTTTGTTGCCCATTCACCATGATTTTGGAATGGAGTTACTGACTCATTTTAGACAATCCCCCTCTACCCATATTTCAGAGCATCTCCAAGAGTGGAGGCGACGTCACAATTTATGCAAAGAAAAACTCGACAACTGAGTCCTTTTAGATTTATTCTTGAAAACTTTGACGGTGGAGATTTCAAAGAACGTGGTGCAACGTAACCCCACATCCGAAGAGGACACAATCAGTAAAGCCCAGCAGCTTGAACTGATCTACATGCAATCAGGATACATATACAATATCCTGCCCAATGCCCCGCGCCTGCAATCTTATCTAGAATTTCCAGACGCGTCTAACTCTGCAGATAGACTTATTGGGTCAATGACCCAAAGGTACCTAGGCAGAAGCATTCAAAATCCTGGTTACACACATGGGTCTATCCAGAACATGTCTCAACCCGGATTTCAAAGTCATCATATGCAATAGCAAAATTTGAATAATAGCGCGCAAGCATATCACCAAGGAGGACCTTATCCTCCGGCTGAGGGGACCCAGTACGCAGGAAGAAAAACTGATGGAAGAACTCCCCCCTAATGGCCAGGTGCAAACATGGGACAACAATATGCTCAGTCCCAAGCACATAACCCACCTATGAAAAACAATGCACAGGTGAACTTTGTGCAATCATCCCAAAATCAACCACACCAGTATGATCAGGAGAATTATCCTCCTAACGTGGTTAAGAAAAAGGTAAAAAACAAGCCCAAAGGGAACCCTAGATAGGGGGGCAACAACCAACAACACCCACCGCGATCCCATGCTAGAGGTAACTCCAACCGGAATCAAAACTTAGAGCCAAGCAATGCCCAAAGGCAAGGCAAAAGGCCACCTCTACGAACAAACCATTCTTGTTCAATATGTGGTGAGTACAGGCACTATACTCACCACTGTCCCGAACTCCCTGAGCTTAAAAAGCTTTAGAGTAACCCAGGACAAGGAGGATCTTCCCAGACAACTGCGGTTATGCAAGAACCCTTCCCCCATCAAGGAACGGTAGGCACTCGGTAGCAAAACCCCGACGATTTCGGGAAAAACAACCATGAAATTTACATGGCTAGGGAAGAAATGTTTTTCCAAACTCGGAATCGCAGCTACGACACCCCACCAGACACCAGTACGTCAGGGGCTAGTACGAGCGCACCGACTGCACCTTTAACCATTCCAAAGATTCCTTTGGAACCGTTGTCAAAAATGGTAAAAGGGCCTAATAGGCGAGCAGGTAATTACTCCAAAGCAGCCCACAATTACAACATCGTAGATGATTTAGCTCAATCACCTGCTGCTATGTCTGCATTGGAAGTACTATAGTCATGCCCAAAGAAACGGAAAGCCCTACTTTCTGCATTAGGCGCTGTCGACCTTGCCAACATGCGCATGATGGCTTTTGACTTAGACAAAACCACCCCTAGGCTTCCCTCCATGGTCGCCTTCCAGATACCAGTATCGGTACAGAATATCACTATTCACTGACATGTCATTGACGAGGGTGCATCCACATGCATCACGTCAAAGAATGTATGGAAGAAGTTAGAAGCCCCCAAACTCAAACCTTCCGTCATCACACTCAAAGCATACGATGGTTGTCCCTTAACCCCCATTTGTCTCTTCCAAAATGTACCGGTCTGTTTAGCCGGCAAGACGGTCCACATAGACATCGAAGTCTTGGACGCTCACTTGGATTACAATATACTCCTTGGGTAGAGTTACATGTACGCCATGTCTACCATAGCATCCTCCGTCTTCCACATCATGATGTTCCCCCATGAGAATCAAATCATCACAGTATACTAGCTGACGCACAGTGAAAAGCGTCCCTTGACCAACACAGATGTAATTCTACCCTATGTAGATACAGATGCAAATGGTCTTTCATGGTATCAAGAATATGGCCCTGGCTAATTCAAACCATCGTCCATCCTAGGGTCATTCCTAGGAGATCCTCCCATTATCCCTGAGGTATCACCTAATGCCATAGGTGCCCCGGTATGCATGATGTCCACATCAAGCACTGAGGTTAGTCGGGACACGGACTCAAGCAGTAATGACACTGAGGCATCAACTACTGCAACCTCCCTAGTCTACGCTGCCTTCCAAACTCCTTTCCTCTACCCACCTCCTGGCTTCACCTCCCAACAGGTCTTGGCAACACAAGTATTACCCAATATATCATTGGTATTCCTAGTGTGGTATCTCATTCCCCCTCCAAGAACAGCAACTACCAACGTTACTGCATTTGGGTTAAAGCCCCCCAGTCACAAGGAGCCCCAACCTACCCAAGTAGCAGTCGAAACTACCCCCGCAAGGGAAATTCCCATTGCGAAACCAGTGACCACGACCAAGAAAATTGCCAAGAAAGGAAAGAAAGTGGTGAACCCCACCATGCAAAGGGAGTCATCAACCTGCACTATATGTGATGTCACAGAACACCCTACCCACATATGCCCGGAGTTGGATGAATTAAAACCACTCCTTGGCTACGAGGTAGGCACCTCGAAATGACATTCCCATAAAAAATAACTTGCCACCAAAAGTACAGGAAAACCGCTGCATACCAATCACGCATGTGCTCTCTATGACACCTATGGGCACTATACCCACCATTTTCCAGAAATACCACGATATAGGGACGCCTTACACGTGATCGAGCAATCCTATTAAGAGGATACCTCCATCCAGTCTATCAATAATGAGCCACGTACCATCTTATAATTACAAGAGGAGCATAGATTCGTAGAAAGACCCCCGGTAATGCCCATTATACATTGTACGCTATGCGATGAATGTGGCAACTACCTCGAAGAGTGTGCCGCATTGGAACTCATTCACATATGGTATCCCATATGGTATCCAATTGAAAGGGTTTACTACGTGGGGCTATGGGAAGCACAATTCACATGCCCATTATGCGCCGACAATCACCTATTGGAGGATTGTCACTACATACCTCGCTTCCGGCTAGCCCTTGCTAGCCTCTGCTTAGCCATAGTTTGTCTTTCCCAAGAAGACGATATGGATGCCGAGTCCATCAGTAGCTTCATGACCCAAGCAGAAGATATGAGCGGGTCCATAATGTTCTTATTAGCCAAAGAACAGCCTAACAGGAAACCCTTAGTTACCCCCAAAGGCACTTCACACAACCCACCCGCATGCACATTATATAATCAGACAGACCATATAGTCATCCACTACCATGACTTAGTAGCATTGCAACGTTGGTACCCCACCTGACCTTAGACCAAGCACAATGGGACCCCCATATCACTGATATTTTACCTGATATGTCAGGGTAATTGTTACGACTGACGTTGTACTTATGTCTCGCAGATCCGTCCCACTATCGGCATGATTAATGCTGTAGAAAAGAAGATGAGCGATCTCCAAGAATGGCATAAAAGATATATCGCCGGCTCAACTTCCCCACCACCGCAGTGGTGTGTCAAGCCTGATAAGACCACACACCAACCACATATACCCCAGGCCAACCCTAGGATAACATGCGGCCTATGTGATCTAAACAATCACCGAGTCAACCAATGCAGAGAACTCAAACCCCTTGCAAATATTCTCTGCATAGTCTCGCCTCTCCCTCAAAAACTTCTCTCTAATCAAAAGAAGATCACATGCACTTATTGCCAAATTTTCTCACACTTTCATCATATGTTTAAGTGTACACATCTCCCCAATCTGAGAGTAGCTAGAGAGGCATTAAGTCAACCACCCACCAAAAAGGGAGGCAAGTCTCAACCTAAGATGCAAAAATGGAAGTTGAAGACAACCTAGTCCACAACTGATCCTTTCCAAGCATCCACATTAGGAACATTGAGTAGTGTAGAAAACTATCTACTCTGTCAGCACTGTGATACCATGCACCATTTGCACCAGTCATCATCACGCACTGGAGGTATGCCTGCTGCTAAAAGTGTTCAGGCACCTCTGTGATAAAAAAACTTCCACCTACCAAAAATTGACTATCCTAGCAGGAAATCCAACCTTAGGCTCACACAGGACTCTGTTACTGAGATCCTTCCCCTGCCGCATGCCAACGACACAATTCACCACATACAACTTGTATCATCGCACGCCCGAGACAGGATTTCAACCACCCCGCGTCACAGGAATCTCACTTTATTCATGTCACAAAAGACCAAGACACCTTATGCTTTTGCATAGGTTTCTGCAAGATCCCAAACTTGCATACCATCATCGAACTCCTTGATGACACCCAGCCTCTGGAACAATGCCTAGTACAACTAGAGCTAGTTGACGAAAGCAGGCGACAATCGCTGCAACACAATGAGGCCCATAAAAAAAGGGTAAAAGCATCATTCGACCACCACATCACCCCTCGCTCATTTATCAAGGGAGATTTAGTCCTTCACTATGATGTCGTAAAAGAGGCCTTAGGGCCAGGAAAGTTCGAAACCTTGTGGAAAGGGCCCTATATCATCAAACATTGTCTCCGACAGGGGGCATACATATTGACGGAACCGGATGTGACCTACCTTACTAACCTCGTCAACGCCCTTTACCTCAAGAAGTTCTACCCATAAGGGCCCCAGTAGCCCTTATCCCCTAGATTTAGAGTACACAAAAATCCCAATACCAAAATATTTTTGACCCAAAGACCTAAACGCGCTGAAAGTGCCACCATGGATCACCAACTTGAACCCTATTTTGGATTTGCTGATGGAGCATCGCGATGGTCTCAAAACTTAGCTGTAGCCGCCTGGGTCATCTACCACCCTAACTGATCACCACTGTGTTCAAACGGCGTGTGCATCAAATCAACAACCAATAATCAGGAAGAGTATGACATCGTCATCGGACTTATGTGCGAGGCCCTCCATTAGGGCACCCGCCATATGCATGTCTACCTAGATTCCTAGTTAGTGGTATCACAGTTAAATCAAACATTTGAAACCAGAGACGCAAACCTGTTTAGAAAATATTTGCGTGCCAAAATATTAAGCAGACAATTTGATTACATTACATTCTCACATGTATCAGGGAATCAAAACCAAGCAGCTGATCGCATAGCTAACAATATCCTACACTGGAATGCATCGCGAATAAACCACCATACATGAAAAACCAAAAAAATAGATATCCATCAGCATAACACAAAATCCATAAACCGAAATATATAGCACACCATGTAGAGCTGCAAAAAGATCTCTCATATATATATATATATATATATCAAAAAATATGTGTATCTGAATACAAAAATAGTGTCACTGGCCCATTGGCTAGTGCAAAGATACAAGGGTCGTCAAAAATAAGGGAAGCATCCTCATAACGGGTGCTTTCCCTATGTACAAAGCTACTCTAGGGGGGTGCCCCCTCAAGAAGAAAATCTAGGCCCACCACTACTCCTAGTGCCACCACCGGAGCTGTTGTCGCCACTGCGATAGCTACCCATCATAGAGTGGGCTGGTAATCCCTCTCATGGGCCATCACTGTCTCTAGCCAAACCTCCTTGAGATCATCCATAAAACCTCGGGCAGGCACCCCGTGGGTCAAATGGTCCACTCGACCCCGAAAGTCCTCTAAAGAAGCCACCTAAGCCGCAAGTACTGCGATACGCGCCTCAGCCACATCTACACGAGTTCGCTCGGCCACTACCTTAGCTACAGCCAAGCTGCTCCCCTCACCAAAAGGGCCAGCACCATCCCTGCCAGGTCCACCCGGTCCACCTACGGCACCTCCTCCCTGACCACCCCGCGGTAGTGGCATAGGATCATGACCCACTAGTCGGGCCACTAGGCATCCCACCTCACCAACATCTGCACGAGTAACCAAAAGAAAGTCAGTGTCAATAAAAAAAAAGCTCAAGTACATAAAAACTTGAAAAAATGCAGAAATATAGCACATACCTGCGAGACCCCAAACATAACCTAACGGGAGACCGATATCTGGATCACCCTGAAAGTCCATCCCCACATACGGGTATGGAAAAAACATCTGCGAATTGGCCTCGAACTAGACCTCCATCGTGTCGTTCCAATAACGACCCACCATGCCACCACCACTGCATGGCATCGTTGGAGCCCACCTCCTCATGTGTCGCTCCCTCGACCCCCCAATAGGTACAACCATAACGGGCCTCAGCAACATGACCCTCTCGTACATAATGCTGCATAAGATGCTAGCGTACACAAATTATTTGGATCCACATTGGACCTTGTTCAGTTGCAACACCATACCATCAAAACAGAAGTGGGAAAAATCGAAAAAATGTTCGTTCCTCAAATGGCGTAAAACTCCCACCTGTGGGCCCAATGCCCGATGTGGCGCAAATGACCCTGCCAGTCACATAATAATGGCCAAAGCACACCGCTCGACCACATTTTTCACTAATGCAATATTGATTCACCCCTTAGTAAGAGGCACACCATCGCAATGCCTCCTCTGGAACCTGTCCATGTTCACTCGTCCAGCAGGGAGTGGATACCTCAGTGCCTCACCCTGAGGCAGTAATCCAGTCACAAAGTATATATTCAAATTTGGACGGATAATCAAGTTCATCCCCCTCAGGATGAACATATTGTGCCTCCTGCACCAATGTTGTATGATATAACGTAACAATTGGTCCCGTGACTGAAGGAACTCGTTCTCAGAAAATTTCAGAAGGCCCCATGTGGCCAACTGAGGCGTGCCCCAGCATCAGCAACCAGAGCGGTCCAAATCTTAGGCCAATCTCGCTCTCTCCGCACCAACCTGCCAAGCAACAGGCACCCATCAGTACAGAGGAGAAAAATCAAAAGGGACAACTAAAACCCAAGTTTTTACAAAAAACCATGCCCTTGCGCGCCTGTTTTGTTCACAGGCACGCCCTTACGCGCAAAAAGGGGGGAACAACGTGCCTTTGCATGGCTATCCCTCAAAAATAAGCACAAGGGGGGGTGCCTCTTTTCCTAGATCGTCCATGCAATCTAGGACAAAAAGGCCCTTTGAGGCCATACAAACCTAATTTGTACGGCCCCTGGCATCACCAAACTAAACAAATTGAAATGCAGGACATCATGGAAGTTACCTTGGCATAATATCGCTAATCCCCGGTACACAGGCTGACCGAAATAGCAAGAAAGGCTCTGTAATCACCTGTTATCTCCCAAAACTCAACAAGTACAAATGAATAGGATTAGGTCCATAATCCCATATTTATCGCCCTTTTCCAAAATTTCGGAGGTCCATAACAAGATATCAAAAGGTCCATTTTGCAAACTGTAAGTTGCACCATCATCAGTATACCATGACGAACGAAAGCGATGCCCCACATTCACTTTCCAGAAAAATATTTTTTCAAGCGCCGGCAGGTATGCACCCTCCCATCTTCCTTTAGGAAATTCATTTTTTTCAATAATATTGGATGAAAACAAGATGCTTTCACTTGAGGTAGTTTTTATTTATAGGAAGAACCCACAAACCATTCACAGCACCATCCACAGAAAGTTCCAGAGCAGGTATCATTCTACCCTCAGCATGATAGAGTCCCAGAGAACTTTGCATATCCTGACATCATCTCTCCATTAGAAATAAACCATAGGGTCCTCATACCCGACCACATTTATCATCACCTCACCCTGCATATGATAAACGCCTGGGATGGTCGGTAGAGCCTCCCCTCCATGGCAATCATCATCCAAAGTAGACCATACATCACCCCACAACTGACACCATGGCCATACCATTTTAGTCCGGGAAGAACCTCATGCCCATCTACATGTCATGCATAAGGTCAAGTTCACCATTCAAACTCAACCCTCTTCCCGGACGATCAAGTTGCACAAGCAGATTGAAAGCGCACCTCCACGCATCGCATTTGGCCGCCATACCTCCATCAACATAATCCCATCTGCGACATCTTCCGCTTCATCAACCCTGCACATGAGACCAACCAATGGGACCCCTACCCTCAGCAAAAAACCATCCTCACACCTTTAGTGAGCAACCCTCTTTCATGTTTTGGGGTACCCATCTCTGTGTTTTGTACAAACCAAACCCCATTATTTTATTCTTTTGGTAAGTGTACAAAGATGGCAAACGATTTCCTTTGCCACTTCGCCCTCATATTTCACCTTTTCTCCCATGGTAGCAGTTGCCCATCTCCCTTGGTCAAAGTATTTCACCCCCCATGCACGCACCATTACGACAATCATAGCTAGTTCACACCCGCCCTGGATGTCCTACCAACTGCAGGTTTTTTTCCTTCAGAAATAAGTATGACTGCTGCCAAGCTACTCAAGTATACCTCGAACTTGGGCCATTGAATCCCCATCATCCATTTTCAGCCACCGCTCACCAACATGCCTATGTTAAACCCATCATATCCTGATCCCCAACCCCTCAGGTCGATGACTCATGGTTCGGTTAAGGCTTCCTTTTTGTCGACCTCAACACCTCTTTTCCAAAAAGGAAGTGGTACCTTGGATGACCCCTCCCCATGAAAAGGGGTATCCTCGGGTGGGGCTGTGGGAGACATCATTGTCCACAGATTTCATCGATCCTCTTGAAATTCGACTATAGAAAAAGCTTTCATGCCATGATGGTATCGTACCTTACAACCATTGCACTTTGATCAAGATCTATCGAAGACCCCTGCCTTCATAAGCGTCTTTGAAAATAATGCTTACACGGGGAGGTCCCATCCAGTACATTCACGTACATGGCACAGTGATACACCATACCAAGACTATGCATATGGGTACCACATTCCACCTATCGTCAAATAAAAAATGCCCCTGAGGGCGTCAAAATTCATCGTCAACAACCACCAGCATCACTACCACAGTAGTGGCACAGATAGCACATGTATCTGTCAATTTTGTTTAACTAGCCATAGCATCACGAGCATGGGACATGCTCACCTCGTTGAAATTTTGTAAATATGTTGTATATTTTGTCTGATTACAGGGGGTCCCTTAGGCCATGGTTATCTCGAAAACAGTGCAAGGTGTTGTCAATTCCAAACTCTCTCTCTCTCTCTCTCTCTCTCTCTCTCTCTCTCTCTCTCTCTCTCTCTACGTACGATACAAAAAAGAAACTATAATGTATTTTGGCTATACAGTGCTTCCTAGACCTCACACATTAGGGGGAAACCGTTAACACTAGAAAATTGTACAGTAGAAGACGACATCAATTAATTTCGAGCCCAAGGATTTACAGGATAGGAATACATTATGGAATCAAGAACTATCTAAAATCTCTAAGGTTTTGAGAAAATCATATTTGAACTAGTCATAAATGCTCAAATGCACGCTTTTTCCTTCAAGAAGAGCACCTTCTGCACACCTTTTTTCCCGATAAGCGCACATTCCTGGAAATGGAAAAAAGTCACTTTCCGGGACCACAATAAGCAAAGGACAGTCACTCCTTATGTGAAAGCCACCTAGAAATTATGTGAGCACACAAAAGAATATTTGAGCACATAATGGAATCACACCTCTCCCTTGGGTCATCATCCATCATATACCAAGGGAGGGAAGGAGGATTTGAAGCTCACCTATATAAACCCACCAAGAGATGAAAAAGTGGTGATCACAAGGTTGTGCTGGTCAAAGTTTCCCAAGAAACAGTAGCATTGTGTGTGACCCAGAGCTGGAGCTAAAGAGGACTCGATAGTTGGCCACCCAACATCTTAGTCCACCACAACAGAGAGAGAGAGAGTGAGACTACATTAGAGGCAGAGCTTGGAAGGCAACATCCTTGCATCGGAACCTAGAGCCATTTCTTAGGTGCCCTTTGGCAAGTGGGTAAAATTTCTTCTCCATTTCGAACGTTTAATAAGAATAGGCCATCGAGCCATTGTTTGCATTATTATTGTTTGGTAATCTCTATATAGCTTATATATATATATATATATATATATATATATATATATATATATATATATATATATATATATATATATATATATATATATATTTTAGTTTTAGTTTAACCAGAGCATACTTTAGCATACTATTTCCATTAAGTTTTATGCTTTTGAGCTCCCCCACTTTCTACCCGTTGTTTAGAGAGTAGACCACACTCTCTAAGCTTGTGCAATTACATACACCCGTGCGACTAATCTACAACAACAGTGACCATTGAAGAGATTAAGAATGCCTTGAAACAACAATTCAAGAAGCCCAAGTCCTACTCTCAGATAGTGAATGACCTAAAGGATTTAAATCAAGGACCGTCTGAGTCCATATGGGAAGCTGACCAACGACTAAAGAAGGTAATTAGGGAAGGAGGATTTCTGTATGATGACAAACAACACACTGAGTGGTTCATTGCTATGTTGCTGCCCCACTTGCGCGTGTCGATGGGTCATCAAGCCATTGAATCACAGGAGAAGGCCTTGGAGATTGCTATGAAGCTGGAGGCTGCGCCAAGAGATGATACCGAGTTAGGAGTACAACAAATACAAGGCCAGCTAGAAGCAATGCACATGAAATTATAAAATCTGTGGAAGGAGCGAGGAACAGAGGATAGCCCGGAAAGATGGTGCATACGATGCAAGGTGAATGGCCATACCAAGGATAAATGTCCTCTGCTAGCAGACTACATGCAGGCTGGGGGACCCAACCCATTGCGTTCGAATGAGGCCACAGGTTCGTTGTTGTGGTGCGATGATTGTCGCGTTGTTGGGCTGCACGATACCAACCACTGCCCCCGCCTTGTAGCATATGTCCCCAAAATAAAGCAACAATGGTGCAGGTTTTGCAGATCTATAGGACATGAGGAACAGAACTGTCAGACATATGATCTGATGATAGATCGAGGGAACCTATATAGGGTACATTCGGACCTGTCCTTGCCAAGATCCTCTTTAGGCATAGGTGGCTCCCCAGCTGGGGGAAGGGGAGGAGGCCGAGGTAGAAGCATAGGTAGGGGTAGAGGAAAACTGATCTACTATAACTGCGGGGAGTTAGGCCAATTTGCAAGGGACTGCACGAATCCAGTAAGGCACTCCTGCAGATACTGCAGATAGCTGGACCACATGATTGAATACTACCCAATTCTGGTAGCCAAGATGTAGGAAAAGCAACATACACCTACACAAAATGTACAAAGGGTTAAGGCAGAACCTTGAGACAAGGGGCCAAGTGTTAATGTGATAACGCATAGTGGCATAGCTACCGGCGAACTTGTGGAGAAGGCTCTGGAGCCTCTTATCCATAAAGCAACCACTAGAAAAGAAGGTTTGGACTTACAAAAGGTGAAGGAAACCTTTGTTGCAGCTTGCCAAGACTTTTCTAAGGCTGAGGCACCTACTCCTCAAGACCTTGCGAACCTCAGAGCAGTTGATGAGGTCAAACCATTCCTGCAGGCATGTATGAAGCTGCTGCACAACCAAAGGGCCGTAGAAAACCTCCAAGCCTTGATAGACAGCTGCACAGAAAAAACAACCCCAGCTATTGAAATTAAGGATGTACATAACTATATAAGAATAAGAGACACACTAGTAGGGAGATTTGGTTGACCGTGCATATTGGTGATTACGAGATGGATCAAGTTATTCTAGACTTAGGATCAAATGCGAACGTACTACCTAAAGAAACATGGCAATGAATGGGAGAACCTAAGTTGGAATGGTCCACTTTCCAATTTCACATGGCCAATTAACAGAAGATCATCTCGTTGAGAAGACTATCAAAGGTTGTGGTAGATATCGCAAGAGTTAAGGTCCAGGCTGACTTTGAAGTCATTCAGATTGTAGGAGATGTGGACCCCTATCCAACACTCCTAGGATTGGACTGGGCCATCGATATGGGTGGTATTATAACATGGTTGATCGTACCACTAGAACCTGCAGAAGGAGAAAGGTATACAGAGCCAGTGCACGAGGAAGAGGAGGTGGATCACATCTATAAGTTAACTACGAGGGATGAAGGTTGGATCAATCCTATGGCCGATGGTGTTCTTTGCTGGGAAAAAGATAGCGAATGCTCCTCAGACTCTGATGGAGAAATATAAAACTAGCAAAACCGACTACATGATGTCTCCGCGCTATGCTGCCTGCAAATTATGAGGGATTTCCACTGCATATCCTCAGAGGTAAGAGAACTACCCTACTTTGATGGTTCCAGTAGTATAAAAGAGTTTTTGCAAACATTTAAAGTTGAGGTTCCTAGGGAATGAAGGTTATGGGCCCTTAATCTAACCTTGCGCGCAACACCTATAAGATGGTGGGACACGCATAAGGAGGAATTCCAGGACTCGGAGGAATGTCGAGGCATGATGATCCTACATTTTGAGCCTCCAGTTGAGGTGCTTTTCAAGATGTTCCTTGGCCCAAGGGATCTGCGTGAACATTTTTTCGCTTGGATGGAGAAGTGGTACAATCAGACTACAGAGGAATGGGTTCACTTATTTATTCATGCATTGGGGCCAATTCCCACTGCACAGTACTTGGTTGCGGAGCTACATTAGCGCACCCACCACTGGGAAATGCTGAAGGATGAATTCATAGGGACATTCAGATTAACAATCGACTCGAAGGTGCTTCACGAAGCTCTGCAGGATATAGACACTTTTGTATTTGGTGAATCCAGCCCCTACACAACATTGTGGGCACCAATGTGGGAAGCACAGATGCAGGATATTGTTAATTTTCGCAACATAACTATAGAAGAGTGTGATGAGGATCCGTGTAATGTCTCTATCCTAGAGTTGGAGGGAGAGCGCTTAGTTGCGGGACCTCCACTACAGGCTGTGGATGTGATGAAACCTATGAAACTACGAGAAGTCAACATTGGCACGATAGAATAGCCTAAGTTGGCTAAAATTGGGGACTACTGGAATGATGACACTGGAAGAAAAATTGTAGAATTACTCACATAATATCAGGACTTATTCCCAACCAATTTTTCGGAGCTCAAGGGGATCATAGGAGACCTAGGGTTATGCGCATCGCGCTAAAACCGGATGCGCGCCCTGTAAAGAAGCGGCCTTATCGGCTGAACCCTAAGTATAAGAAGAAGGTTAAGGAAGAAATCGATAAAATGCTCGCCATAGGTATTATCAAGCTGATCGAGCAGTCAGATTGGGTAAGTCTGATGGTGGTTCAGGAAAAGAATACGAAGGGAGAAATCTGAATCTGTATGGACTTATGCAAGTTGAATGACACCTGCGTACATGATCCCTTTCTGAAACCATTCTCAGATGAGATCCTGGATAGCATAGGAGGACATGAAGCATACTCGTTCACTGATGGGTTCTCAGGATACAATCAGATCAGAATCACACCAGAAGATCGTAGAAAAATCATGTTTACCACTGAGTGGGGATCGTTCTAGTATACAGTTATGCTGTTTGGACTTAATAATTCCCCTGCTATCTTCTCACGTGTGGTCGTCGCAGTGTTCAAAGAGTTCATCCACAAATTTCTGCAGGTGTACTTTGATGACTGGACTATCTTCGACTTAGTAAAGACGCACGTTTCGAACCTGTGCATGATGTTTGATGCCTATAGAAAGCACCAAATCTCCTTGAGCATCAAGAAATGTATCTTCTGTGTACCTTTTGAAATCCTGCTTGGACATATAGTGTGCCGAGAGGGGCTGATGGTTGATCCTGCGAAAGTTGCAGTTATCATCAATTTGGCAGTACCTACAATTGAGAAACAACTATTTTCGATCCTTGACATACATGCTACTATGAAAATTTCATTCAGGGATATGCACTGATCACGGCACCTCTGGAAAATCTGCTTAAGAAGGACGTTTCACTTTTTTGGGATGATGAGTGTCAGAAGAGCTTTGAGCTACTCAAGGAAAAGATGGTATTTTCTCCTATCCTTATTTTCCTGATTGGGTGAAGGTATTCCATGTTCACATTGATGCCTCAGGAATTTCCCTGGGAGCAGTCCTTACATAGCCTGGGGATGGAGACATTGATCACCCAGTTGCATTTTCCAGTTGAAAACTTTCTGGTGTGGAGCGCAACTATGCCACCATGGAGTGGGAAGGATTGGTCGTGGTTTATGCATTACAAAAGTATTGGCACTATCTATAAGGGGGTCACTTCAAAATTTTCACAAATCATTCAACTTTGAAGTACCTGGTGAATTAGCCTGTGTTGGTGGTGGGGGAGGGGGGAATCTGCTGATGGCTTCTGCTCTTCCAGGAGTATGAATTTGAGATCATTGTCAAGCTAGCGAAGTTGAACGCCGAGCTAGATCACATGTCTCGAATCGAGAGTGGTGAGGAATCAACCAACTTGGAGGAGGGCTTACTTGATGCACAAATATTTTCTATTAAGGTGGTTGATGCACACTTCGCTAACATCATCTAGTGCCTAACTACAGGCATGGCACCTGTGGAGTATTCGGTGCAACAAAAGAAAGAACTGGTAGCTAGCGCTATGGATTTTACCATCATCCCAAGACATCTATATAAGATGGGAGCAGATGAAGTGCTATGCAGGTACGTCCTAGAGCATGAATGACATGATATCTTGGCAGAAGCCCACGACGGAGTAGCAGGAGGTCACTACGTAGGGAAAGCAATGACGTATAAGATCTTAAGAGTAGGCCTATGGTGGCCTACCCCGCATATTGACTCTCACAACTATTGTAAAGCCTGCAATACATGCCAACGAATAGGAAGGCCATCACGTAGAGATAAATTCCCCTTCAACCATAGATGGCCCTGCAAGCCTTTGACAAATGGGCCATCGATTTTGTGGGACCTATTAACCCACCTCGAAAGAAGACATGTGCGTGCTACATCATCACTACCACTGACTCGAAGCACAAGTGGTGAAGGATTGCACTGCAAATACTGCTGCGCATTTCATATTTGAGAAGATTCTAACCATATTTGAGTGTCCAAAAATCTTGATGAGCAATAGGGGTACACATTTTGTTAGTGAGACCATACAGGCCTTAACAGAGGAATTCTGGGTCCATCATGCTAAGAGCACTCAGTATCATCCTTAGGAGAACAGAGCGGTTGAAGCATTCAATAAAGTCCTGTAGAATGCACTAACTAAGGTTTGTAAAACCGATCGTAGTGACTCGGACGTGCACATCTCATCTATTCTTTGGGCCTATTGGATCACCTGTAAAAATTTGACAGGGAAAACACTATTTAGGATGATTTATGGCAAGGAGGCCATTATGCCCATCGAATATATTGTTCCTAGTTTGCGCATCACAGGCTTTACAAATATGACGTAGTCTAATATC
The DNA here is from genome assembly GCA_034641835.2 of Pinus albicaulis. Lineage (NCBI taxonomy): Eukaryota > Viridiplantae > Streptophyta > Pinopsida > Pinales > Pinaceae > Pinus > Pinus albicaulis. Next base: position 17,010,812 of record CM076571.1, read on the forward strand.
GTGGAGGAGTGTTTAGCGTAGCTTGTGGCTTTGGAGGAAGACCAATTTATTGCTAACTTCCACCAGCAAGTTCAGAAGGCACTAGATAAGGCATGGCATGACCGACATATCTGACGAAAGTCCTTTGCGGAGGGTGACTTAGTGCTATTGTATGATAGCCGGTTTGTGAGACACTCGGGGAAGTTCCAACAGCACTGGCTAGGGCCCTACACAGTTAAATAAATCACGAATGGTGGAGTTGTTCGCTTAGCCACCCTACACATTGATATGCTACCTGGCTATGTCAATGGCAACCAGCTTAAACCATATCAAATCAAATGACTATATGGCTGGAGTAGCTGTCTAAAATGGGCTATGCCCACCAAGGAGGGTACAGATGGAAGGTACCATAAGGTGCACAAGTTATGGTCACCGAATTGAGAGCCCAGGGGGTGCGCCGGAGGCACAGGAGTAAAATCAAAATGCAGTAGGCGCGCTGGAGGTGAAGGAAGTATTCTAAAAATGCACGGATGCGCTGGGAGCACAAGGGTGTTCTGAGTGCACCAAGGGTGCGAAAACTAGCCGTTGGAATAGTCAAATCGGGTAAAAGGAAAAAAATACCATTGAAAGGAGCAGGCGGTCAGCATTTAATGAGGCAATCTCTAGGGATTTTTTACCATTTTCCTGATGGTAAGTTCCAAGTGAAGTTTACCCTACCGTTGGGCGCTCACCAAAGCTATAAAAAGGGAAGGATAGGTCAGACAAGGGTTCCATATCGCTTGAATAGCTTGTACTTGGAATGTTTGTCCTGGACGAACTTGTGCTGTAAGAATTTATGTGCCTATAGCGTCTCTTTCATGTCTGTGTAATATGCTCCCTCTGATAGTAGAAATCCCGAGTTAGTCTTTCACGCCAAGATGACAGTCAGAAATCCTGCTAAACCCTCAAAACCAGTGACCTTGGCAGAACAAGGAACTAAGGAAGTGCTGGAGATTGAGTCTGAAGTTGAAGAATTTTTCTCCATGCCAGTCATGAAGAAGGGAAAGGAAAAGGCCCAGGGCTCAGGGAAACCCCTCGAAACCCACGAAATGGGTAGGAGGGAAGCCCCGAACTTCCTTGAGTAAAATCCTCACGAACGATACCCCATGCACAGGAGGCCTAGCCTGTCGACCAGATCAACTGGTTACCTCCCTTCGTCCGGCCGCGCAGGCCCTCGATGCGCACACTGAAGAACCTCGATGACTTGATCACTTATCTGTAGATGTCACTAACCCCGGGAGAGGTCCCCATAATTGGTGAACCTCTTGGTAGGCTCCATGAGATCAAATTTGATGATCAAGACTTGGCCAGTTTGGAGGCCTTCCCTAAGTTGGCACCTAAGTTATACCTTGACACGATTTAGGAAAATGATAGGATCAAAATTTCTCCCCACTCTTGAACCTGCTAAGAATGCCACACTTCGATCACTACAATGTCACAGACCGACTGGCCCGATAGTTGCTCTCCCTGATTCATGATGGCTGCCTGTGGATCCAGGACAGAATCCCCATCGATGCTGTGCTGGTTCATAGAATTATTGGTCTTCTGATGAATGGACCAAAGCCTCTGGAGCGCGTGGGAAAATAGTATGAAGGGGAAACTACTGAGTATGTGTGCAAAACCTACCATGTGGAGCACAATACTCAAGGCTTTATAATCAAGTCCATCAACGACCAAGGCACGCAATTGGGCACCATGTTGCTGGCATGCAAGATTATGAGAAAATGTCACGTCACCTCTGTCCTCGCATACATAATTTAGTTAGCGAGCCAATGCGAGAAACAGGTCTGCTTCAACTGGGCCCAGTACTTGTGTGATGAGTTTTTGGCTGATGTCCGATAATCTCAGGTTCAGGGGCGAGCCTTTTTCTATTCCTGTTTATTGTTCCTCATAGCATTGGTTGCTTGGGAAGCCCCTGCAGAGTCATTCCTCCCTCAGATCACCCCGGACATGTGCAAAGGGGCTTGTTATGCGCACTTATGGGACTCCAAGGATGCGCAGCACATCGAGGACAACCAGGTCTTCTGGGTCCTCTTCTAGAGCAGCTTGGCAATAGCCATCAATTCCTAGTCGTGCTTGTCACCCACAATATATGAAAGATACAAGAGCATTGCCACCTTTCAGGTAACAATGCACCACGTCCAAATTCGAGGCCGCAAGGATAAAGCCTGGACCTTGCTCCCTTGTATGGTAGCAGACAAAGAAATTGACAATGTAACTGTGCTCTCACCTCCTAATTGGAAGATCAACTTCAAAACTAGTGAAAAGGGCACCAAAGGAACCAACACGATGAAAGTAATCCCACCTATCATCATCAAGGATACCGCAGGACCCAACAAGAGTACAAGGAAGGATACGGGCGCAACAGCACAAAAGGATGCGTAGCAGAAACATACCACCGAGAAGGATGCTGAGGTAGTGACTTAGCTGGATTTGTAGCTAGATTTGGGTACAAAAGGATTGAATACAGAAGGAGCTACCTCCCCCCACAGCACGAAGCGAACAAGCAAGCCTATCAAAGGGCCCCGAAAGAAGTAGCGCTCTCAGCAGACGGAACGAGATGGGACAGTTACGCTGACTGAGGGAGACCTCAAACAAATTGCTAACGCAATCACTTTGGCTGTAGAAGATAGATGGTTAGCCTTAGAGGAATAGCAAAAATATGCGATCGACATAATTCACACTGAGCTCCGCACTCTATAGTTGAAGAGAGACACGTTGCATACTAGTGTGACTTAGGTACGAACGCCCTCGACAACCAGCAGTGCAGCACTAGTTACAGATGAAAATCACCTCTACCCTCTACCTAGCACAACCCTTGTGATCAGTCCACCTGACCTGCGAATGCAAGTCCAGGCCAATACAGAAGTCCAGTTAAATTTAGCCAGGCTACCTCATGAGGCATTGCAGGGCCTCCACACCTCCTTATTTCAGGAAATTCACCATTGGGACCAGCAAGTGCACCAACAGCTCATTGTGGCTAAACAAACAATTAATGAAAATAACGATGAAGTGTGTCTTGACATCGCGAAGAAAATGGAGCTTGAATTCGTGATTCACCAACTCTGCGCAAATGTTATAGTAGATATCCCGACCACAGACACCCCCTATGCTAAGGTTGAAAGGTTGGTCGTAGCATTGAAGGTCTTCAGAGCGGAAGTTCAAGTGGTCAAGACAGGGATGGAGCAGCAGATCACTGATCTGTAGGCTAAGTTGTAGCCCGAAACACCTCGGGAGGTACAGGCCCAATGAACTACGCTAGTCACCGCGACTATGAACATCATTACAGGGAAGATTGCATAGGGTGCCCAATTACTGGAAACAACCATGGAGTTATGGACCAAGGTCTAGCGTGACCTGATCCTGGGAGGAATAAACCAAGACCTGTGGCATAAAGAAGAAGAGTTCGAGACGTTAGAGGCCACCCTGCCCACTTTGGTTCCCGCTCAGCGCTTGACATGGCTGCGAACCAGTCACACCCTCCAAGCTGATATTGATGAACTCCGAAATAAGAAGAAGGTCCTCAATGACCACCTGAAGCATTGGGATGTTGAAGCCCTCAAGCTTTCACAAGATGTTGATGTTGCGGTTAAGTAGCTAAATCAGACTCTGGAGAGTGTTACTGCCAAGACGGAAGGTCTAATTTTGTAGAAGTTGGTCAACATTGCACAAAATGATACTATAGAGAGTGAATGCATGTTGCCCCCCTTAGTCGAGGCGAACATATTATTGTAGGCACATGTGGAGACCCCACCATCGCAGTGATTCGGGACGAGTCACAAGATTGTGTTGGGGGACTGTTGGAACAAGGTCTCCTAAAGCTGCAAATTTTTTCCATTTTTGTATACTTTTTGTAATATTTAGTCTAACGCAAGGGTTTTGGGGTTGGTCAAAGCCCCTAATGTATTGTAATGGGTCAAGGGTAGATCAAGAGTCCACAAACCATGGTTTGTGGACCATTGGATGCGTAGGCTAAATTGATATAAATAGATGAACCTTTTTTTAGTCTTAGGCAGAGAAATAATTGAGATTGATGTGAGGCACAAATTGGTAGATTTGTATTCGGGTTGGTTGGGTAAGGACTCCTGCTGGTTTTGTGTGCGGAGATCCTCATTGCTGTTGTGAGCAGACCCTGCTGGCTGTGTGCGCAGGTGGTATTTTGGGATTGTAAGAGGATATTGGTATTAATATATATGTGAGGTACTATTGGATATCTAATGTTTTATGAATCCATTTTGTTATGGTTGATGTGGACTTGGGTGATATGGTTAAAATGTGAAGTATCTGTTTGATAGTTGTGAAGGTATCTGTATTTCTGTTAGTTGAATCTATGATCTGTTAGTTGTTGTGATTATAGTTGTTGTGCTGATAGATTGGTATTACGCACATGGATGCGAAGATAATCATTAGATTTGTGCCTGATAATAGCCTTGTTATATAATACTGTGAATAGATCAGTTAGATGTGAACTTAATAGGTTGGGAGCGCAGACTTGCTTGAATTACCTGCTCTCTCTCAAGGTACGGAAACCTGGTTCCAACACCCTTCCATATTGCTTCCGGTGAGACTTTGGCCTGCACAAGCAGGTCACTGCTGAAAGGGCCAGTAGTATAGGGGTTTGTTGGAAAACCTTAACCTCCGAACCTGGGTCAGGACCCCTCGAGCCAACATAGTATTTAAGGGATCTAATGTTTTGGGTAGTTCCCAACCCTCTTACATTTATGGACACAATCCTCATGATATGGTGAATTGTGCAGGAAACGATGCTCTAAGTTCCCAGTTAGATGAAATCCCAAGAGATTCATTTGATATGTTAGAGGGTTCAACATCGAAGGATGTGTACAATGTCTCCTCCACCTCTTCAGAAAAATGAGCATTAAGGTCTCCTTTGATCATGCCATATGGTGTACTCTTCCTGTATTTGGCCACTTTTTCCTTCTAGTTATTGATTGTCCTTTGTCCTTTCCACTTCCCTCGACCGTGTTATCATTCTGAAATATATTTTTTCTGATTGATAAAGATTCTAACCTAAAAATTGGATTCCACCGAACCAGGAGATATATTGGATTCCTAATTATTCCTATTGCAAATTGGGGACAACAACGAGAGTCTGCTAGAATTTTTTCCTTCATTGTTGGTCTTAGAAACCTTCCTATAGGTAGTGGTCTAGTTCAGCATCAAAAATGGTTTTTTGTTGGTCCTGTTATTTCTATTATTATTTTTTGGTTCAAAATGTGCTATAGGAGCCACCCCATTGTCGTTGACAGGAAAATTTGGATCTAATCGAATAACTTCAGTTGCCGACCTTGCCCTTGGTTGTCTGTTTAACCCTTCTAACTTTATATATTTCTGTCCAGTTGGGAGTCTTTATGTCGAGCTTGGTCTTTTTATTGCCTCCCCCTTTTCCCCATGGAGAAAGGGAAAATTCACCAATGAGTGTCTCATTTTATGACATCCCAAACAATTGAAGGGGACTCCCCAATAATCAATTTGTTTCCAAATGGAGAAGGTCACCCAATATATGTCAATAGTTTTCAGTAAGCCACCAGATAGGTCTACCTCCACCAAAAAACAAGCCACTTTTTTTCAAGAACTCCCATAAATAATTTGTCCAAATGATAAAGTTTTTCAATTTTGCTAGCTATGTCGTGAATCACTCACTTTGTCCATAGTTCAATAGGGAAGCTCAACAGCTTATCCCATATGATTTTTCGATTAAAATTCTATGTCACTAGATCGAAACCCACTTTCCAATTTTGTAAAACCAATAAGCCTCTCCCCTAGACCCAAGGGAGGGACCTTAGTTTACCATTTCACTGACCTTATGGATGTAGCCAAGAAGAGAAGACCAAATTTTTTGGATCCATTTTTTCATTTGCATTCCATTCATCCTGACAAGCTCCCATCGGCCCACCAACAATTTGTTTTTCAATCTGATCACATTTTGCCAGTATAAGTTAACTCCTAGAACCTACGTTTGTATCTCCTCCTTCGCCCTGATTAGTTTTTTCCCTCTATCTCTATACCTTTCGTTCTTCTTTTGTTGACTTTTCTTGGGCCAATGATTCACATTCAGTTTGTCTTTTGGGAGGGATGAATATTTTTCCATACCCTCATGATGTTTGGATACATAAATTTTTGTTTCACTGTCTATTATCGGTTCTTTGTTATGAATGGATCCCACTCTGTTAATTACTAACCTCATAATGTGTTTTTTTCCCAACAATCATAACCCAGATTTTGCTCTGTCACCACCTTGATTAGTTTATCCTCATTGAGGTCAAATTCATCCAGAGGGGATTGAATCTCCATTTTAAACTGGATGCAACTGAAGCTCCCTATCAAGGTAAATTTGCATTGATTTCTGTTCATATAATTTCACATCTCTAATGACTATTGTCATTGTAGGTGCTGGAAAGTACAGCTGATAGTTGTGAGGTGTATCAATGTATCCCAAAAATATTCCCAACTTAGTTGTTGGCTCTAGCTTCTTTGTGGCATATTTGGTTACATGGCAATAAACTGATGAACCAAAATTTTTAAAATACACCACATATGGTTTCTTACCTGAAAAATATTCCTAAGGTGTACTCATCCCAAGTATTTGATGAGGATTTTGTTATGCACAAATACTACTGTGTTGCATGCCTCAACCCACAGATGCAACGATATTCCATTATCATGAAACATCGCTTGTGCTGCTTCCACAATAGTTTTTTTCTTCCTTTCTGTAACACCATTCTAATGTGGGTTATGAGGTGCAATCAATTCTCATTGAATTCATTCTGAAGCACAAACGTTCTCGAATTCATTCAAGACATATTCCCCACCATTGTCACTTTTGATAGTCGTGACCTTCTTCCTTGTATATTTCTCGACAAGTGATTTAACTCATAAAACTTTGAGAACGTCTGATATTTCTTCTACATGAAGAAAATACAACACTTGCGTGTAGAATTATTTACAAAAATCGCATAATACCTATGTTTTGTTGTGGAGGTTGTCAAGAACCATCCACACACATATGAGTGAACTCTATCAAGGATCACCTTTGCTTGGATTTATTTATCGTGAAAGGTGGCTTTTGGTTTATTTCCCCAATTTACTACCTTTGCATATATCTCACTACTCAAGTGCACCCTTGGGAAGTCCTGTAGAAATTTGTTGCATTATCTCAAAAGAGCCATGGTGTAGATGGCCCAATATTCTGTGCAATAACTCACCGATGTATTGGCTCCCCAAATTCTCTTATTTCATGCTCAAGGCATCACAGTCATCTAATTTGTAGAGGTTCTTTAATCGAACCCCAATATTCTTCACCTATATCGGGGATTTTTTATGAAGGAACTCCTTTCCTTTGCTAAATATCACATCATATCTAGGATCTTCCAACATGGTGATAGAAACTAAATTTTTCTTTAAACCGGGAACATACATGACATATTTTAATGTGAGAGGAGTACCAAACTCCCTCTAAAAGGAAAATATACTTATGTAGGTCATGTTATACCTCCCTTCATCTCCCATATTGATGTATATCAAGAGATAGTTCTCATCCAATCTACTGAATAATATTTGTTTTCGGTCATATGGAATGAAGCTCCACTATCCAAGTACCTCACAGAACCCATCACCAATGACACCATGCATGTGATGACGGTGATATCCAACTCTAAATGTGAAGCGATTACTTCACTTGGCGCTCTTCCCGAGGGCTTATTGATAGTCTTATTGTGCGAACACTTTGTAGCATAGTGTCCAAGCTCATGACAGTGCATTTTTTTTACCTTTGACAAGTCTCACTTCTTGTGACCAGATTCTGATTTGGAATGGGACGCCTTCCATTTCCCTTTATTCATCTTACCATCCAAGATACAATTCTCCTCTTTATTAGTCTTTGATGCTGATCCATATTTGGTGTTCTGTTGAATCTCTTCTTGTACAAAGTAAGAACACAATTTCTCTCACTCTGGTAGCTTCTTCCTCCCATTCACCAAATCCCAGTAGCTTTTCCAGCTCTTGGAAAGGCCTAGAAGTGTTAGGCTCACTATATTTTCCTCAGTAACTATCACACCAATACTTCCAATCTCATCTCAACATTATGTGAAACTCGTTCAATATTTTGGCATTGTTTTGCCCTTCTCCATCTTGATATTTTTTAGCTTGTCCTTCAACACCAAAAAACGCAAGCTAAAACACATTCCTATTCCAGAAGATGGGTCAATCTTGATATTGAATTTGATGTTTGTTTCTTCTAGAAGATGGATCAATCCTTTACATTGATCTCTCAAACAAACACATTCCTATTCCTATTCCTCTATGTTTGCTGGAATCTAGGTTCTGTACCAACATAACTTTTACCCTTCTCAAATCTGCCAAAGATTTTACCAGGCGTTTGAAGTACAGAGAGGCAGCAAACTTGTATATATTTGATTCCTTCATTCTTATAAATATATATTGTGGATGGTTGTTCTCTGGTTATGCTATTTTTAAATATTTGAATAGAGATGGTTGTTCTTTGTATTTCTATATTTTTTCAATATCAAAATTAATGCTATGATTAATATTAAGTATATACTATTAATATATATTTTTTTTTCAACTATATTTGCTAATATGGTTCTTGCTTGTGATTGTAAATCAACCAAATTTATTCATGTAATTGTGCTAATTATTTATAATTATAAAAATTATTATTATTATGATATAATTATTATTAAATTATTTGAGATTTCATATATAAATGTAATAAACTATTAAATAAAATTAATGTTATTGTCAATATAGTTTTAATTTTAATATTAATATATTTCAAAATATCTTTACTTTTAAAACATTTTTTTGAATGGTTAGTTGTTGTTGTTTTTTTATTAGGTATGACAATCATGATCATAGCAATAGTGATACACATTTCACAAAGCAATAAGTTTTTTTTTTCCCAATTATTTTGTTTTTCATAAAATTACATATAAGTATTGATCCAATTATAAAGAATTAATTAATTAATTGCATTTTGATATACTATTTTAAAATATAAATATTTTTACTTATACACATTATTTTCATTATATTAGGCTCATGAAATTTGATAAATTTTTTATCTTGTAATTTTATTTTAAATGTTATATTAGATTTTTTATGATTTCTTTTTACATAATATTAGAAAACAAATAATTGTCTTCAACTTAGCTTCTTTAAATATATATTTGTTTATTTTTCTCCATTATAAATTAATGTCCAGCATGGAATTAAAAGCTATGAACATACCGTTAGACTCTTCTTAAATATGAAATAAAAAAATGATCTTCAACTTAGCTTCCCTAAATATTTATTTGGAGATAAACATAAAATGTTCTTGCATTACAAATTAATGTCCAACATGTGGAATTGAAAGCTATTAACATACGTTAGAATCTTCCCAAATATGAAAATAAAAAATGATCTTCAACCTTGCTTCCTTAAATATTTATTTGGAGATAAACATAAAATGTTCTCCCATTAAAATAAAAAGACAACGCAAATCTTACATATTTCAGTTTTCTTTCAAAAGGAATTACTAAATGAATTGATAATACATACAATTGGTGGCTCTCCTTCATCTAGAAGGAAAATATTGAAAGAGAAATAACATTTTACACACTTTATAGGATATGATTGCAATTTAATACTAAGTCATGATTTTTTTTAATGCATTTTTTAGGAAAAAAATGAAACAAATTCTTCACTAAAATTGAGGAAGAGTTTACATTTTCTTGGATCATATTCAATATATTAGAACAACCTGGGATTAATTCTAGTAGACCAAAAACAAATCTAAGATATAAAACAGAGAATCCTTCAGGGAACAGGGCATCAAGCAAACTGAGATGGCATCAAAACCAAATTAGCATATAGAGAAAGAAATCAAAACATAGAACACCCCAAGGAGATATCTCCAGAGGCAAGAAAAAACCTACAAGAAACCAAGTACAAAAATTTCAAATATCCCTTTCCATATAAAAAATCGTCAACAAAGTACTCAAAATGGATAAAACTAGGAGAAAGAGACATGCCCTACTTGGAGAGGGCATCAGCAATAATGTTTTCTTCACAAAACATATGTAGGAAGGAGATGTCGGAAAAATCTGCCTTTAAATCCCCGATACGAATCATCCAATTGCGGAGGGAGAGGACCCCAAGGTTGGAGTCACCTAGAACCCATTGAATCATAGTTAGGTAATCCCAAAAAATTAAATACGCTCAATGCCCAGCCACGAGGAGCATTGTGAAGCACCCCATAAAACAAGAATCTCGGCCTTGATGTTGTCTCCCATACTACTAGACCAACGAAACCTATAATGAGAAGAGAGATCAATTCTCGGGAAATCTCCACAGCCACATATAGCACCCAAGGCAGCCCCGTCAAAGAAACACATGGGAAAGATGCCAGATATATCAAGTATGGAAATAGACGGGAGGAGGACTTAGGATTCCAAGGACCATTTTCCATGAAGAAGGAAACAATTTTTAAGGCAACCAGATTTGAATCAAAGAATTTTCCTTCAAATATAAGTTCATTCCAAGCCCACCATATCCCCCACAGATTTTATAATGGACAGAATTGTTTGAAGTTTCACTTTGAGCCCAAGGCATGAGGCAGGCCACAATGGAAGAGTCATCTCGAGTGACAGATACACCCAACAAAAGAGAAACCTCTAACTAGACAAAAGGAGTAAAGGGACATTGTAAAAATAAGTGAGAGTAGTCCTTAAAATTTGATTTTCATAGAATTCACTTGCCAAGGAAAATGGATCCCGTCTTTATTAGGATATCCCAAGTGAGAATTTAGTTATGGATAGTAAACTAAGCAAAAAATTTGATCTTCAATGGAGCATCCCAACCTAACATTCTAGGAGACCCATGAGAAAAAGGTAAAGGGTGAATGATGGAGAAAATGTAAGAGTATACATCTTTGACAGAGATCCAAGCATTTAGTATCTTACCGCCCCATACCAAGAGCTCTTTGTTCTGTGATAGAGTGATCCCATCTTGACATATAATATTGCGATAAGACTCCCATTCCCCTTCCAAATGTTGAGGAAGGCCCAAATTCCAAACATGAGGCCAAGAGGAGGAGGAAAGAGGGATGGGAATCGCCCTAGCTAGATTGTCAAGTGTGAATATCCCTTGCTGGTTTAAATGGTGAATAGTGTGGACAAAGAGAACATGGGATCCCGAAAGGCCCTTGATAGCGTATATCCCAACATAGATACTATGGACATTACCCACTAGCTAGCTAATATTACTACAAAACCACTTAATCACATGTTTGAAGCTTCTAGAAATGAAAAAAAGAACAAGGATTTATTGGTGCCCCTACAGCCTATGATGGGAAATATATTTTCTGAGAATAATTCTCTATCAAAGACGTCTTTCTCTAAAGTCCCTCCACAAATTGTATGCTAGAAGAGCAAGGTTAAACCTTAGAGAATCCTCAATACTCCATCCACCCATCTGTATGGGCCTAGAAATCATATTTAGATGAGTGAGGTGAATCTTACAGTCGGGTCTGGTTCCAGACCAAAGGAATTTAGAGATAAGAGAAATGAATATTATTGATGATTTCTTGAGGGATGTAGAATAGATGCATCCAATCGACAGGGATTCTTTGTGAGACAACTTTAATCATGGTGACCCTACCCCAATCGAGAGCCACTTGCGATCCCAACATGTTTTCTTCTTTTCAAATTTATCTAACAATCATGTCGATTCAAAGATGTGTTAATTACTAGGCTTGAGATGGAAACCCAAGTATTTGAGACTCACAAAAATTAGGATGAATTTTACCCCAAAAATTGAAGAAAACTAGCGAATCTATTCCAAATCAACATTATCTCAACAAATTTCATACTTATTTTTATTGATTAGCAATCCGGATGCTTGTCCAAATTTTTCAACCATATGGAAAGATTAAAATTCATGATATGTTGACTCCCTTGCATTAAATACATCATACACAAATCAAATGTGGGAAAAAGTACTATTTTTTGGGAAGGTAAATCCTCTCTACGGACAGAGATGATCCCTCTAGCCCTAGAGTGGCTCTAGAATCAAAGGAACAAGCTAAAGTGTAGGTTCCTAATTAATGAATGAAAAGGTCAGGGTAGATTGACCTACCTGAAGTCCAACGCTGTTGTCACTGTAGTGGTGGTGGCCTCTTGATCTCTGCCTAGACGGGTCACAATCCTTCTGCAACAGTGCTCAGATACCTACACGAAGATCAGTAAACAAGAGCAGCATACAAGACAATGATTTCATTAATAATAAACTAACCAGTCAACGAAGGTTAAACATATTGTATCAAATAAAACACATCAACACAAGATGAGAACCAGACAATAGTCATGTATATATATAAATACAAGGAAGAGTTACAACTGGAGCCTTGATGTTGCAGACTCCTCCAGCAAGGTTCAGTCGAAGCGCGTCTCGAAGGATTGTCAGGGAATTCGGACGAGGTGAGGACATAGGCCTAAGTTCTCTCGACAAAGGTCTCTTTTTATTCTAACTTTCTAGCGAAATGTTCAGGAATTCTCTTCAGCCTTTTGGCTATAATATGTTCAGCTAGTGTATCAATGGGAGATATATTTATTTATAGAGGGAGAGGAGGAGGTTGGGATCCCTACAATGGTGGAAGGGAGGCCTTATCCTTTGGGAGGTTTCACCAAAAGGTGGAAACAAGAGGCCAAAGGAGGGAGTTAGTGGTTATTTAGTCGAACCACTCCAACTGACTCACCCACGAAATTGTTATGATGGAAACTTTGCCTCTATTTTTAAAAAAAAATTCCATAAACAAGTTGGTGCGGGTTTCTCACTAGGACAGAGCGCCAATGGGTGTGGGGCCTAGTGTTAATCTTCCTCATCGGCGCGAGGGTATAACATTCTACTAGTGCCAAGGCAAAAACATATGTTTCTGATGATCTACTCAGGGAATTGTCAACAAAAGGAATGTTGTCCTCATGGAAAGGGATGAAATGATGGTATTTGCAAGGCATGACACTTTTTATTAGTCACATAAATGATCCTTGAATGTGCGTGATGGGGATTACAGGGACAGTGAAAAATTACTGTGTAACAAATGCCCCCTAAAGCATGAGGTCCGAGAGAGAGGGAGGGGTGAAATGCTTTACGAGAACGCTTTTGAACCAAACACCACTGTCAGAAAACCTGCAAGTACAAACACAAATGATATATCTGATACATGAATATGTGGTATGGGCATAGCCATCCATAATAGAGTACATATATAAACGAAGATCCAAGGTATGGATGTAGCCATCCAACAGTAAGATCAAGAAATAGACTCAGGTATGGTCACAACGATCCAGTCAAAAGAGTCATGCATAAAGTCATGATAAACCATAATATCCTACATCCTAGATCTTATCAGACAAAACCAAGGGTCTTGCGCTCCATCTTGACCCGAACAAGTACAAATTCAAGCATGCGAATATGTGAGCTAAAGTCGAACATGCAAGAAAGTCACCTGATTACCAGCCAGTGATGAAAGTTGTTAACAGGCACGAGAGAAACCACTAATAATGAAAATGGCTCTCCAGGTACAGCAGGTACAATCCACGGAATGTGAACATTTATATGGCGTCGAACACCCATAGAATCACTTGATCGAAGGCCAACGAAGTGGACTTGTCATCGAATGCGAAGAACTTGCCATTGAGGCATGCAAGCTCCAAGGTACCAGAAAGGAGTCTTTAGATCAACTTCCTGGATAATGAGCTAAAGTCGACAGAAGTGACCCAGTCGAAGGAGGGCCATAATGTTTCCCACAACGTTGACATGAGACAGAGGAACATAATGATAGTGAATCAAGACCAAACAGAGGATCAGAGGAAGGTTGAAAACTGCAGAGGAAAAATTCTCTTGAACATATCAGCAACACGACTCTGGATTTGGCAGTATCTAACATCAAGGGATCTGAGGTCATGATGATGTGGCAAAGAGAAAATGAGAGGTCACAAAAGATTACCCAAACCCATTCAGGAAAAAATTATGAAATGAGATGTCCCCAATCCAACATGAATGCAAATAAGTGTCATGTTCAAGAGTGACATACTACCGACACAACTAAGAACTGATTCCATGTTCCCCCATCATTTCTAACAAGTACCCCAATTATTTTTGGAAAACAAGCTTGAAGGGTATAGCATATGCTTGCAATGTTAGTTTGTCTTTTGGAAAAATCCATCCTAGTACATTTTACGAGCCCTAGGAAGGAGGAACTCGGGGAACTTCATGGTGACGATGTCCGATGTCCTCAAAGTTTAACGAGTCTGACAAAGAAAGAAATCAACATCTTTTCATGTTTAGAGAGTTTGAAAAGAAGCGGAAGAAAACTATGGCATGTCCCTTTTCGTAAATAGTATCTCAGATCAGAAAAAGTAGAAAAAAATACATGAAATAACCTCTTAGTCGTGATAGGCTAAGGCATTCCTTTTTCGTAGATAATCTATCCCATCCCGAAAAAGGGGTAAATGTATACTAGGTAGATATCATTTCACAACCATTTAACGAGTTCAAAAATACGAGAGTCTTAGAAATATTTTCAGTTTTAGAGAGTCAGAAAAGAGCTGAAAGATGACTCCAGTAGTGAATTTTTCGTGTTTTTATCGAGTCCGAAAAACTATAAAATACAACTCGTTACTTCATCGCTATCTCATAAAAGACCTATTGCTACACAAGAGACAAACGTAAAACCCATTTCTCGAGATAACATAATGTAATAATCGAAAAACATGTCTTAAAACCTAATTAGGGTTCTGAAAAGTTATAAAATGCCAAAAATGGTAAAAAATAATTACTTTTCTTTTTTACCTCTTGTGGAGCAACAGTTAGCCTTTTTACACTGTGATTTTGTGGCAGTGATAGCGGGAAATACGGCAGACCAATCTTGAATCCGTCAATTTGAGGTAAGAGCCGACATCCTTCCCTAGATTTTAATTCCTCTTTCATCACCTTCAACCCTAAATTTGGAATTATATGGGGAAATTTGTAAAAAATAGGGCACGATAGTTGATGCGAGTATCAGGCACGGACTCACACCAATTGCCCAAATTTTTGAACTAGGGCACACCAATCGCGCAAACCATTTTAGCTTATGAATACAAGCAAGTAAGCCCAATTTCACAAATTCAAAGCTTTTATTTGGCTAATGAGGTTCATATGAACATGTTTACAGGTGTGAAGCGGAAAAATGGTGATCGAATGGGATCCGGAAAAATGCATTCAGTATCTGGGATGAGGATCCGGAAAAATGCATTCTTCGTTATCAGGAACTCGAGATTGATGTTTCAGACATCTATTTCATAATAGGACTATCGCGGAGGAAGCATCACCAGTCCTTACCGGCACCCGGCCCACCATGGCGAACATGAGCATGGTGATCGACAGGGTATGGCAAGGGGCACAGAAAGGATCAGGAAGCGGGAAAGTGGATATCCAGACTATCCCGGACTTGGCACTAAAGGTAGTGCTACACACCATCACGTGAGCTGTGGGATCACAGGCACCACATGAAGCAACAAAGGCATATCTAATTCTTGTTGTAGACTGTCTAACACCGACCCTCTACAACTAGACAGAGGCAGTAATGATTAATATGAATCGTCAACTGAAGAAATGAAAGAAGACCAAACTAAAGCAGTTTGGATATGGATCCATCCTGGTATTGTTCTTCTTGGAAAGACTACCAATCTTTCAGCAACAGGAAGTGATAGTTCCAACACCACTAGCATAGGAGCCACGGATGGCCCGTTGGGCAACGCTGATGCCAAGGTCAGGGGGCAGTCAACAAATGTCCTGGAGACTGGAGTTCTTTGATTGGCTCCACCGACAACTAATTTTAGTGGAGGACTGGCCCTACTTTGGCAAATATTTCACTAGTGATCTAGACCTCCCACTTCCAGAAGGAGAGGACTGGGATGAAGTACTTGGTAAGACTCATTTTTTATTTTCACGAGTATTATGATTTTTTTGTTATGCATGTCCTGACATTAAATCCACGTGTTATGAAAATATTGGCCCAGAGAGACCTACAGGCATGTCTTCGATAGCAAGGCGAGTCCCTCGTGACTTTGATATTTCCCCTCATGGTGAGGGAGGTGAGGAGGAAGAAATTGTGTGCAACCTAGAGGAAATCTCTCGTGGGGTCCCGGACTATGCGCAATTCAACGATATTCCTCGTGCATACCAGAGACACACTATAGGGGTGTCAAACTGAGTTCATCGCTTGCTAAGGCGACTTGTATGACTAGTGACATGCTATCATGAGCATCATGCCGATTAGACACCTAGGCTTTATTTCTGCATATTTTTGAGAGACATGATGTCTCAGGATGTAACAGAAACACACATATTTTTTGAACTATGATGCACGTTGATGCAAACATTCGATATATATATATATATATATATATATATATATATATACATCTATTTTCCTATATGGATATTTTTCATGTGATGATGATTTTACAGATTACACAAATGTATATCTAATACAATGTTAGCCATTGTATCAGTCAATTCATTCATTCACTTAGGAATATGTTGATATGTAATGTAATAAAAATGCCTTTCCAGCAAATGAACACATAAATACAACCTTAAAATCTGAGTGTTTCTAACTGAACAATGTCCATTAAGTTGAAGAACGACAAGTTGTGAGTCTAGATTTACAACTAATGCATGAATGCCGAGGGAAATTGCCTCGGTTAATAGTTCAATGACAACACTATACTCAGCAACATTGTTTGTAGTTCATCCTAGACAAATACCTTGAAGATCTATCAACTCACCAGCAGGATCATAAATCACCTAGGCTGTCGAAGACAAGTTCCGAGTACTATGGGAAGCACCATCCATGAAACCAACATAAGGGGTAATAGACATCTGAACAATAAGCAATGACCCAATAAGTAGGAAAAAGCTTGCAAAGCTCACCAAGCCAAAAATGTACAAAAATGAAAATAACACCTATGTACACAAAGCATGCACGAATGGCTCATGCATAATATTTTTTGAGATACAACCCATTTATGGGCTGATCCAGAGGATGAAATTCATAATCAATGAGCTCACAGGCCCCATTTCGCAAGACACATTTAACAATGTAGGGCCTATGCCATATGGGTTGAAATTTTCCTGCCCCCAGCTTATCGTGAGCTTGGTCGTACAGGAGGACGTGGTCTCCTTCTACGAAGGAGCGAGGGGAAACAGACTGGTCAAAATGAGCTTTGACCCACTTCTTATGTGCCTCGATGACCAAAGAAGCAAAGAGGCGAGTTTCATCCAGCCTTTCTAAGTAGAGAAGACGGTCTTATTCTAGCGAAGTGTTTGGAAGTAATTCAACAACAAACTTGAGCTGAGGTATTTTACATTAAATCGAAAGGGTATCTTCTAGACCGTAAACAAGCTAAAATGGAGTAAATCCAGTCACATCGTTAACTGAGGTTCGGTATGCCCAAAGAGTCGAAAATAACATGAGATGCCAGTTTGATTTGTGCATCCTAATCATACATTGAAGCATGGTGAGAAGAAATTTATTCACGGCTTCAACCTGGCCATTGGCATGAGGATAGTATGACATTGAGATGTCGTGACGCAAGCCCAACTTGGGTAAACTCTGCCACCACGTAATGCTAAAAATGGGAACCATGATCGGTACCGATGGTTTGATGGACACCAAACCTAGAAATGATGTGATTGAATATGAACTGAACTACTGTCTTATCGTCAACCATAAGTGTAGGCATTGCTTCGGCCCATTTGGTGAAGTAGTCAATGGCTACAGTGATATAAGCATTCCCCTTAGTTGAGTGAGGGTTACACCTCGTAAAATCGATGCCCCACTTCACAAAGAGACCAACGGTAATGACAGGGTGGAGATGTGAAGGTGGCACGCGCATCTTGCACTGATAAATCTGGCAATCATGACATTTACGGAAAGTAACAATGCAGTCCTTGAAGATGGAGGGCTAGAAATACCCAACACAACGAATCTTCCATGCAGTGGCATAACCAGACATGTGACCGTCATAGGCGCCACTGTGAGAATCATTTAGGGTTTTCTCAGCCTCCTCAAGAGTCAAACATGAGTAGAGAATGAATCAACTCCAATGTGGTAGACTGTATCTCTGACTATATGATAAGGTTGCAATTGATGACGAATGCGTCGGTGAGCATCCTTCGTCAACTCAGATCTAAAAGTAGAAGTCTAAAGATATACGATGATATCATCGTACCAAGGATCGAGGGTGATAATCAGAAAAAGCATATCGTCTGGAATGCATTCCTGAGAACCAGACAAAGTAGAGTTAGAGGGGAGGGAGAAGATCAGATCGACAAAGACTAATGATTTCTTCAACTTGGCAGTAGTAAATTCCAAATCGAACTCTTGGAGGATGATAATCCACTTTGAGTACTTTTCCCCCAGCAATTTTCGAGACAATATATAGGTCATGGGGTTGCAATTAGAAATCATAGTCACAGTACGCAACAGAATGTAATGACAAAAACGTTGAAGTGCTTGAACTATAGCCAATGCTAACTTCTCGACATGTGCATATCGCATTTCAGGATTGAGAAGGTTACGAGAGAGGTAGTAAATAACATGCTCATCACCATCATCATCATCTTGCACCAAAACCATGGTAATCGTGTTGAAAGCGACAACTAAATAGAGGGAAAAATCGCAATGATAGTTCAGAGGATGCAACAGAGGAGCGTTGACAAGAAATGTCTTTAGAGCATCAAAATACTTCTAGGAAATCTCATTCCAAAGGAATGGGACGCCCTGATTTAGTAATCGCGTGAATTCTTTAGCCACTTCGGCTTAGTTAGGTATAAAATGGCGCAGAAAATTAGCCTTCCCCTATAGACTCTGTAGCTGATGTAATGAGGATGGAGAGGGGAGATTAATGATAGCCTCAAATTTGAGTGGATAGAGGTGAATCCCGTCTTTGGAAATGATAAACCCCAAGAGTCTATTGGAATCGACGCAGAATACACACTTATGCAGATTCAACTGGATGTTATAGCATCGATAGCGAAGAAATATCTAATGGAGATGGTCGGGTGGTCCTTACGTTTAGTTGAATGAGCCAGAAGTTCATCCATATAAGGCTGAACGATGTGCTTAATATCGTGAAAAGCATATGACATCACTCGCTGAAATGTGGCCCCAGCATTCTTCAAGCCAAAGGGGAGCTTTTTACATGCGAAAGTACCCCAAGGATAGATAAATGTAGTCTTATGTTGATCGGTCAGGAGAATTTTAGTCTATTTATAGCCAGAAAATTCATCCATGAGGGAAAATATCTCACTCCCAATGCATTTATCAATGATTTGATCAATAAAGGAAGTAGGATAATTATCCTTAGGATAGGCCCAGTTTATATCACGATAATCAAAACAGACACGAATGGTGCCCTATTTCTTATCTACAGGGAAAATATTGGACACCCATTCTGTCAAGGGAATCGGATATATAAAATGAGATTTGAGAAGTTTTTCAACTTCACTTTTAATGGCGACATCCTTTCTAGGGTGCATAGGATGAAGGTGCTGACAAACAGGCTTCAAACGAGGGTACGTAGGAATATCATGCACCACTATACTATGATCGATGTCAGGAATCTCTTTGTAGGACCATGCAAAGACGTCGTGGAACTCATAGAAAAGGCTAGTAAAACCCTGAAATTCATCTAAAGAAAAGGTGACCCCGATATGAATGTTCTCGACAATTCCCAGTTTCACGAAAATGTCTATAGGAATCGTCTAAGTGATGTTACTCAAGTTACCCTCCGTAAAAACTTCATGTGTCAAAATAGGCATTTGACTTGGAGGAGAAGGAACCTGAGATGCAAACCTCTCAAGACATGTAGACATGGCCCCAAGGCTAGGCATGAACAAGGAACGATGATGACTATCATCCCACGAAGGATCCTTGAGAGACATAATTTCCACAATGGCT
Source organism: Pinus albicaulis (assembly GCA_034641835.2). Taxonomy (NCBI): domain Eukaryota; kingdom Viridiplantae; phylum Streptophyta; class Pinopsida; order Pinales; family Pinaceae; genus Pinus; species Pinus albicaulis. The sequence continues at coordinate 17,030,859 of CM076571.1, forward strand.
TCATCGGAGGGAAATATCTCTTTCAAGGGATTGGGTGAATCCAAATTTCCAAGCCAAGGGGATTGAGAATAAGTGTCAAGAGACATGCTCAAAGGAGCATGATTAGAAGGCAGAGGCTTCAAAGCCTAAATAAGTTCACATTAGTCAATCACGATCAGACTTAACGACATCGAATCTCTAAAAGAATCGATTTGTTCAGGTGAAGGGACGATACATGGGTCGTCAGACTGAGAGATCATATTAATCTGAAAAATATTGGGTGGAGGAAAAGGAAAAATACCCATGAGGGCAGTATCTTTGAAGAGACCACGCCCTACGCTCTCATAGGGAGTAGGAATTTGATCCACATACGAAACATTGTTCTCAGAAGAAGTATTGAAGAATGAAAACTGTTCAACAGTAAAAATATTTCCTTCATGCAGGAATTTCAAAACACGAAAAAGAGTGGACGGAATGCACATCATGGTGAGATTCCAACTGCGACCAAGGAAAAGATTGCAATTGAGCTTGGCGTCAACTACCTCAACCTCGACATTGACTGTCTTCCCTTCTAATGTAATCGGTAAACTAGCGAGAACACCAAGAGGTTTAGATTCCATTCCATCAAATGATTCAAAAGCATTTGGGGATGAATTTAGAGTTGGAGAACCAATGGCTTTCCAACAAGCAGATGACATGACGCACGTAGATGCACCCTCGTCCACAACCACCCGATGGATATTCAAACCATTAATACCAAATTGTATGATGAGCGCAATTTGGTGTGGGAGTCATGAAACGAAATTCTCGAAGTCAAAAGCGAGAAGGCTAGAATCAGCAGGATCAACCCCACCAATCACAGATAACAAATCTTTCCATTGAGACAGATAACTCTGAAGTACTTCTAATGTAGACATTGCAGATGGCACCTAAGCTAGATCCTCAACAATACTGTAATGTTGAGTAGCATGGGTGTTGAGATTGTAAGAAGACTTATGGAGTACACCTTTGGAAGGTGGCCATACAATGGGCTCAGTACTAGGCCTTTCAATTTGAAGAAGGCCAGAAGAAAGTGGAGGAGGACCATTAGTGATCTCTTTCCTCGATGCCTGACAAAATCTAGTATAATCTTTCGACTGAGTAGTGATAGAAATGGATGCAGAATCGTTCATCATGAAAACCTGAGAGCCAAATGAGGTAGAGGTTTGAGGTTGCTCTACCATCTGGGTCTGTTTTTATGGAAAAGGTTCTTTGAGAACAGTCGTAGTTCCCTGGGTGCCTTTGAGCAATCTACTTACTTCGGCCCGTCAAGAATAGTCCTTGGTGTAGTGCTCTTCCTCAAAAATCAAACAAGGCTACTTCGGTTTATGTTGTGAACCTTCATCAGAAAGAGGTTTAGACGAATCATGTTTTGGGGTATCGGCTTTGGCCTTACCTTTACCCTTATTTTTTCTCTTGGAAGTTTTATCTGCTAGATTGGCCTGAACAACATTGACTTTCGCGGTTTTAGCAGAATTCAGGGTAGGCTAAGAAGTAGTATCATTGGAAGGATTAGACTTTTGCTTCCCATGGTTTGAAGGACAACACTGCCTAGAAGTTTGAGACATGGAACCGATGATACCATCGACAGATGGCATCCCTGGTGCTTTGGAAGTTCCAGGTCGAGGAGCATCAGGCAAGATATCATACAACGTGCCAGACTGAGAGTACACAAGATCAAGGTATTGGGCATGAGCAATGGTTACACATGCCCCCATAGCTATGTCTTTAGCGATTTGATTTAAAAATGAGGTAGTGAACCAATTGGTTAGAAGCTGATCAGGAATATCAAACTTGATCAAGTGACAACGACGCCTCCATTCATGAATATGATCTGAGATATGAGTATCTCGCTACTTTTTCAAGGATGTGAGGAGGTGTATCCCGGTCTCATAATGAATCGGTAACTGAAAAATGTGTAAGGAATGCCATGGCTAAAGATTTGAAATCTTGAAAAATGCCATGAGATAATTCAATGTACCACTTTTCAGCGGCACCAGTAAGAGTCCATTGGAAAAGATGGAGTCGGATGGAATCATTAACCCAAGAGTAAGAGGACAATCACTAGGAATCTTGGTCAGAACTGGAGGCCAATATGGGTTATGAATAATTGGATTGTTCGTTAAATTAAACACATATGGCAGTTCCAACGTAGTAAGAAATGGTAATTAAGGATTAAAAGGAATCATAGGTCTTTGATAAGGACCCATGCTAGCATTCCACCCAGTCCGAGAGAAATTTTGCCCCCATATGTTTTGTCCTGGAGGATTCTGACCATAAGGGTTATAAGCCTGATAGTTCTACCCATACTGGGGTTGAAGAGCAGGATACTGATTCTGAGCATACCATTGAGGTCCTTGTTGAGCAACATATGGATTCTGTTGCGAAATATAAGCATTGCCTTGAGGTGGATTATACACCATTGGGGATTGATTTTGAGGGTAACAAGTGAAACCTTGGGGTGCGCTATATACCGCCTGATATTGACCTTGAGGAGAGTAATCAACGACTTGGGGTTTAGCAGGTGGACCCTGCTAAGCAGGTTGAATGAACTGTTGAGATGGTTGAATAGGTTGAACCCATTGTTGGGTTGGTTGAACGGGTTGAACCGGTTGCTAAGCCTGTTAAGTAGGTTGAATCTGCTGCTGAGGTTGTCCCTGCAGAGTAGGTTGGCTTGGACACTGAGGGCCACTAGGTTGCCCTTGTGGAAGAGGTTGGCCCAACGGTTGCGATGGACCAGGTTGTCCCTGATAACCAGGTTGACCCAGAGCAGGACCATAGGGTTTTCCTTGTTGCACAAAGTGTTGGCCTTGCTGAACATAGGGCTATTGCTATTGCACAAAAGGTTTTCCCTGTGGTGGATACATTTTCCCCCCAGGAACATAAGATGCTACTGGTCGATATTGATATTGAGGTTGACCGGAAGGATCGTAGGGTTTTCATTGCTAGACCGAAGGTTGACCCTGTAAGAGTTGGCCTTGCGAACTGTAAGGTTGTCCCTGAGGACCAAAGGCTTGTCCCTGCTGGACCAAAGGTTGTCCCTATAAGGGTTGTCCTTGTGGGCCCAAGGGTTGTGCCTATGTCAATGGTCCTTGATCAGTAACTATCTGATAAAGATCAGCCGGAGGCAGATAAATGGCTTAATGAGGATCAATCAGAGGCATATAAACAGGGTTACCATATACATCATAGTCATGTAGAGGATTGACACGAGCTTGAGGTTGCTGAGAACCATGATATTTATGCTGCTGAACACCCAATAGATACTCCTCGAAATTGAGGCTTCTAGGAATAGTAGAGGAAGTCATAGCCACACTAGAAGCAGGCGTGGCCCCGACAGCATGAGGTTGTTATTTACCTGGGCTGGGATTGACATGCCACATGGGGTTGAGAAAGATAGACCTGCGAGTGTAAAAATATCCTGACAACTGATGCATAACAACCGATGCAGATGAAGCCACACAAATGGTAGGTTGGATTGGGACAGATGTAATGATGACTAATGAGCTAGGTGTCAAAGGTGACAGTCCTAACGAAGGAATGACTGAACTCCTTGGAGGAGTCGAGGTACTGGATTGTAGTATGGATGCAACACCAAAAATAATCTGACGCAAAGTCCGATAACCAGGTGGAAGTGACACCGATGGAGGAGAAGATTGATTAGAAAAATACGAGAGATCTTATGGGAAAAGCTAATATTCCCCTGTGGTAACAGGAATTTATTAACTGGCAACAGGACTCGAAGAATCCATGTTTGACGAAGCCGTAAGATCTTTGAAAAGACGACAAGGACTAGGAGGTAACGTAGTGGCTAAAAATGGTAATCCCAAAGTAAGAGGAGTGAATTCTTCCTTGCTCCCAAAACCAGACCAAGCACCCTGAGGAAGCCAATTGAATTCGACTGACTCTTCAGGAGGAGATCAGGTAGCGAGAGGTTGAACACTCGGGAGAATAGGCTACACAAGCTCGATAAGCCTAGTGGACTGAGGGGTTTCAAAAGAAACGTCAGGAAAAGAACTACCACTAGGAGGCAGTGAAGAAGAGGATGAAAATGGTGGTTCCACCACTATGACAGTATTTCAACACAGGAAGGAAAATGAAATAGTCAATTCAAGGCTTCAAGATCAAAGTCTAAGGAAGTACAAAAACAAGCCAAGTAAGAAATGTTTAATGGGCATGTGATTGTGGGTAATTAATTTTATGACACTGGAACAAAACTTTGTTGTTTCATGTTTTAAGAGTAAAGAAACAGAGAAAATATGACTCTAGTCACTTTCAATTTTAAATGAGTGTGAAAGGACAAGTGTTTGATGATCTCTTCTCTTTTTAAGGAGTCACGAAAAGATCGAAACAACTATTTAGGTAAACTAAGCAAGATGGTTTACCAAGTTTCCGTGAACTGCCATATACACCTTGGTGATAAAATGAAAGAGAAATGACCAAGGACTTAACGTACGTGCATGTAATCTCCCAGAATGTTGTGTTTGGTGTATCGTGGTTACAGGGTGGCAGACTCAGCTTCCTATGGATAAAGGATTTGAACCTATGAGGGTCTCCCTTTATATATGCGATGGTACGGGAAGCACAATTCTGTACTAGTGCTGTCTAAGGCTATATAGAAAACGTCATCTACTAGGTTTAACGACGTCGGAACACGTCACTAGGCTAGACCGCTAAAAAATGTTTGTGTTAGGTTCCAATGCTTCCTTAGGTTAATTGAATAAATTTTACAGTTGATCTTGAATTAATTTTTCAGTTTCAAGGCCCTACCGAGTTGATCTCAAATTTCCTAAGTGCAAGCTACATGCAAAAGAACACCATTTTCCATTCGATGAATGCCAACTAAGATGATGGAGATCTTTCAGAAAGCAGCAAACAAAGAAAACATACGAAGAAGTTCTCTAATGCATCTAATATAATCTGTTGGTCTCTCGTGTTTTGATAGATTGGAAAATCAAAAGACAAGGCAACATTAGAACCAATCTTTAGAGTTACAGGATCTAGTCCTCCTATTCTCAGAGAGGGATCTCTCAAATTATATTTTTTTTGCAAAGATTTATCTTGTGTGCTTTGGATATTGGTTTTAGACTAGTTATTAAGTGCAAGTGTTTGTTTGTTTGTTTGGTTGAATTGATACAGCAGAACATGAAAGGTCTAGGAAAGGTATGTAGAACGGAGAAACATCTGATTCATTGGGCAATGGAGTCAAGAAGAGGTTATGAAAAACTTATCAATGGATATGGGATATCAAAGGGAAAATCTAACTTGGCCATAAGATCCTTTGGTTTTTGGAATAAGATGGACATCAATGATTTGGAAAGAGAAATTGAATTCTCAACAAAGGGAACTTGAAAACATAACTTGAACAATAAAGAGATATTTGATAGACATGGCTAACCATAAATTCTACAAACATTCTTTAAGCAAATAATGACTTCAAGACAACTTTCAAAATGAAATATAAGATTCGGGGAACACCCTATTTCCTCAAAGATTTTATTTCAAATGACTTATAAAACATAAAAGATTCACTGATAATTACGGTCATAGTAGAGGGAACACCTAAATACATCTATGATCACAACTATAAAGACCTTTTAGACAACTGTTCAAGGAAGGACAAAGGGAATGATCAGAACAGACCTCCTTGGCTTACTATAAACAAAGATACTTCAAAGGGAGACTTCAATAACAGTCTTTAAGTGGCAGCAGAGAAGCAGGGAGAACCATAAATCATGCTAAAACCATCTATTCGAACTATTAGAGAAATAAATAAGCATGAGAACTAAAGAGAGAGATTAAAGACTCTAAAATACCTCAGCAGAAGAAAACATAAAAAAGTGAAGGATAAACAGGTCTAAGGTGCTTCCAAGAGTCATTTCTTAGCCTAAAAATTTCATCCTACTATAGTAAGAAATTATGCAAAAAAATGAAAACATTAAACAGTTTAGAATACTTCACCAACAGCCAAGCTCATGGATCCAATAATAGAGCCTTCTCAAGAACAAGCATGCATCAACATCATCAGGGCTTCCAAGACTTCAATTTCTTCTTCAACTTCAACATACTATGTATTATTTTAGAGAGTTTCAGTATTACAACTAGTGATCAACCAACCTGTATCTCATCTTCTTCAGAAGTATTTATAGAAGAAATGAGGAGGTGTAAGAGCTTTAGGTTTGAAATGCAATAAATTCTACACTAAATGCAACTCCAAACCTCGAAAACCATGCAAGGCCTAAGGCAGGAGAGCATTGAATTATGATTCTATTTATTTACTCTGTTTTTGTCTTTTAAAACTCAAAGGGCAAAAATATTGACTTCGAGGCCTATTTATTATCTTTGTAATAACTCTGCTGACAGTTTGAGAATTTTTTCTTTCTTTGGTAATAACTATTCAGCTGTCTTTAGATAAATATCTTCTGTTCTGGCAATAACTAGGCCTTATTTGATTGCTTTGAGGCTACAGGTGTCTTTTGGTAGTTGCAGAAGATTCAATTAGCCTCTGATGTGGCAGTGGAGGCTTCTCGGACTGATAGATATTATTGTTTTAACCTAAAACACCTTTAATTTACTTGAGTTCTATGCTTTAGGCTTAATGAAGCCTAATTTCTGTCTTCTGGTCTTTAAAATGTCTTCAATTGTGGATCAGGTCTTTGATTAATTGAATTAATGCCTTAATCCTTCCAAAACTATGTTAACAGTCTTCAAACAAGTTTTCAGCTTTTGATTTTATCCCTTGATACTGATACTCTTTAGTTGTGGTGTTTGTTGTGTTTCCATGGTTGTTGTAGGTGCGCAGAGGTTGTATAAAGGCATCAGTGCTCATGAGGCACTGATAAAATAAAAATTGGAACCCTACAAAATGATTTCCTTTGTAAAATAAAGGCCTGGGGAATCGTCATCCTCGGGCTTTGATATCCCTTTAAACAATTGAGAAACCTTTAAAAATTGCAAAAACATAGAGAAGTTATAAAAGTCCTACGGGGAAAAGGTTTAAACTGCTTCGGAGGTTTAGGTTTGAGCGTGGCCATTGGATGAATAGAACCAACGGTCTAGATTACTTGTTGGGGTCAAAAGGAGAGGCGGTTGGATAAACGGTGGCGAAGATCAAGTGCGGGTCGTTGATCTGCAAAGATCAATGGTCAAGATTAATCCAGGTTTTATAATATGAAGGGGTCATATTATAATGAAATGGAAGAAATAACCAAGGAAATGGGTGAAAAACCTTAGGCGGAAGGAAAATGCAGTTAAACGAATTTTGGGGTTTCGGAAATAATCTGGTCCGTCGGATGAGATCAACCATAGAGATCAACGGCAGAGAATGACTTAAGAAGTCCTTTGGAGGATGGGTGGAGGGAAATGAACTAAGGGCAAGATTAAACTTGAGCCGTTAGATCTCAGAGATCAACGACGGAGATTAGATATGATAATATGCAGTGTAAATGGGGAAAGTGGTTTCGCGTGACTTTGGGGTGGTTTCCAAAATCTTCATAAAAAATGCGAAATGCTTCTCCACCTGCCATGTGGATTTTTAAAACTGCCCATATCGCATAACTTTGAAAAATTAGCCTTCGGGCTTAAAATCATGCGAAACCATGCGCTGGCCGTCATATCTGGGGTCTTAGATCGGACGATCGTGAGGAGAGCGTGATGGAGAATAGATGCATGGGCGATAAAAGGTGGGGTGGGGTCTAGGCGGTTTTAACCTAGACCGTCAGATCAGGGAATGGACGGTGGATATTTGATCTAAGAAAAGGTAGGACCCAAAGGGTTTGGGCCTAGCAGGTTAAATATGGACCATTGGATGAAACAGATCAATGGCTCAGATTTAATATTGGGGTTAATGGAATAAAATATGAGGCGAGGGTTGGGTGGAGATTGGGTCAACATGGACCGTTGATCTGCAGATATCAACGGTGGATATTCACCAAACGACTTTATATAGTGGGTTTTATGAAATTAACAAAGGGTGTGGGCTTTGATCTGGACCGTCGGATGAGTTGAAATGAACAGCCCAGATCCAATCGGGGGTCATCAATCGGCAGGGAAGAGAGGAAAGGCACAAATATTTTTTCCAATGCGATTATATGTGGACCGTCAGATATGTGGAGAGATCAATGGTTAAGAATGAATTTGAATGAAAAAAGTGGAGGAAAAGGGGCTTTGGAACAGAGCAATGTCGACAATCATATCTGGGTATGGCAGAATAGATCAACGGTTGGGAATTCATTGAAAGGTTGCCAATCGGGGTGGGGTGATAGATTATTTAAACGCATCCGAAGAAAAATTCCGATGTGAGATCCCGAAGACCATTTGATCATTTTTAGATCAACGGATGATAATTTATCAAGGAATGAACTGTCGGGTTTTATGTTAACATAGGAAAAATGGGTTTTTTTTATGAAATACAAAGGAAAGTTTGCTTTTGGGAAGGGTTTTATATAATGTTTAGCGCCCGATTTCGGGCTCCGGGTTATGTGAAGGAGAGCGAAGGAGTCGGGGGTTTTAAAAAGGAAAGGGACCAATCGCATCGGGTTTTTTTCGTTTAAACAAAGAAACATGCCCATCGCAAACCTCCGATTGTGATTAGCGCTCGAGACTTAACTCTTGGTCCTAGGTGTAGGTTATATGGTGGGGAAGTGGTTTGGGGGCTAGGGCCAAAAGGGCTTAAGGCCTTAGCACAAAAAGGTTGTTTTTTATGATTTTTCAAGTATTTCAAAGGATTTTGAAAGCTTCCGATAAGGTAAAAAGGGATTTTAAACCTTATCAAAGGGGTTTTTATGAAAGGAAGAAGGGAAATGAGGAAAAATAGAGGAATTTTATGAGGAAAAAGGGGATAAAAATGGAGGTTAATTATGAATGAAAGGAGGAGAAAAATGAGGGGAAAAGTGGGTTTTTCAGTAGTCTTTTTCTTCAGGCAAACGACAGAATTTTCAGGTTTAAAAGGGAAACATCAGTGAAGATTAACTAAAGTATTAGTTATCTTCACAAAAACTTCAAGGATGATAGGTTCTCAAAGGGGAATTATCTCTTGGAGTTTTGAAGAACACAATTAGCCACCTCTTGGTATAACAAAATTTATAGGTGGCTAACAGTGGTTCCACTTAGGGAAGACAACTGGTTCTTTTAGGTGTCTAGAACCTCAACTGCAAATCTCTAGTTTTCATTAAACCATTGTCTTAATCCATTGGGAAACATCCTTTCTTTTTTATGATCTCTGTAGCAATTTAGAACAATGGAATTCTGTCAAAACAACAAATCTACCTACCCATTCCTAATAATCCTAACATTTTTTCTTCTTTTCAAAGTGCATTTAGACTGGCCAACTCTCTTCAACAAAATTTTATTCTTTTGAAAAGAAAAAAATAATCTAAGTTTAATATTATTCGTCCATGAACTCAGATTAAGCAGTTGAGTTCATAAGCTTCTCTACCTAACTACTATCTGTTAGGATTAGACTATCTAATAGATTTTCATTCTCTAACTTCTAAAACAAGAAATTTACAAAAGCAGCCAAGTCAGGATTGAATAGTTTAACTTGTTGATGATCTATGGCATAAAAACAAGCTGCACATAGATTATTATTTGCAGAAAATTAAATCAAAATGTTGAAGGCTTAAGATCTGAAAGTTTAAGAATATCCTTCTTTGTCTTCAGCTCTGTTTTTTACTTTTGTTTGAGTTGTCTTATATTCTTTTCTGGTTCAAGTTTTGGGCATATTAGAACCAGTTTTCTTGTGTCTTTAGCTCAATATTAAAACATATTAGAGCCATGCATCTTTTTGAAACTCATAGGTTCACATTTTTAGCTTGTTTGAACCTTTTTTCTTCTATCCTAATCTACCTAACTGATAAACCAAGATTAAGCTGTTTGGAAAATCTATTTCACTAACCTATCAACAGTAAATTGAAAAATAATTAGTCATGATTAGGCTGTATGAATAATTAGGAGTGTGTTTTTTAGGAGTGGCATTTGAGCTTGCACACTTTCAGACTTTGTTTCTCTTTTTTGGTATGGGGATATACCTTTCTTGTTTTACAGTCTGCCCTCTTTTCTCTTTTCTATTGTTTTTGTATTTTTATTTTTCTAACTTTGAATGCAATGTTTAGACTATGATATTTACAATGAAAAATAAAATTATTTGAAACTCATGACTCTTGGCAGAAGTAATGCTTTAGCATCCTGCCATTGACAGGACCTCCATACAAATATTCTCCATTCAATTCTTTGAGGAAAAATGCATTGTGACCCTTCTTAGCATGGATAATATAGGGCCCTTTCCACAAGTTCTCAAACTTGCCATGTTTTCCCTTCTCTTCTCTTCTTGAATCCCATTTAAGAACAAAATTTCCAACTTGGAAATTGTTTGCCTTAGTCCTCTTATCAAATAGCTTCTTCATATTTTCTTGGACTAACTATGTTCTTTCATAGACTTCTTCTCTGGTCTGCTGTAAATGGATTGTTTGGTTGATTCTCCTCTGCATATCATTCTCTTCAATCTGCACTTCTTGAAGGAGTTTCTGACTAGAACTCCCAATGAGGTTGGGAAGACTGCATCCATGCCATATAACAGCTGATAGGGGGACATATTTATTGACTTTTTTGTAGTTAATCTATCAGCCCATAAGGTATGAACCAACTTACTGTGCCATGATTTCTGATTCTGCTCCAACAACTTTTTGATGATATTGATGAAGCTCTTGTTGGAAGATTTAGCTAATCCATTTCCTTGGGGATAGTAGGCAGTAGAGTGGCCCAAGGTGATGTGGTATTTGTGACAAAAATCAACCATTTTATTAGATTTGAAGGTAGCATCATTATCTGTTGTGATTTTTCTGGGACAACCAAATCTGGATAGGATATTTGTTTCAAGGAACTTGATAATGACAGAGTCATTAGCATTCCTAGAGGGTATAGATTCTATCCACTTGGTAAATAATTCAGTGGCAGTGAGGATCCACTTATGTTGGGCTGATGAAGATGGGTAAATTTACCCAATGAAGTCTAAGCCCCATTGTTGAAAAGGTGCCTCAACAATGATAGAATGTAAAGGTAAGGGAAGGAGCTTTCTCTTGCCATAAAAAATTTGACACTTATGGCAAGACATGACTAACTTCTATGTGTTTGGGAAAAGGGTGGACCAATAGTGACCAGATATAAGGATTTTATTTGCTGTGGTCTTCCAGTAGAGGTGTCCTCCACATTCTCCTTCATGCAACTCATGCATGATCTTTCCTGCATCATCTTCAAGTAAACATTTAAGAAAAATTCCAATAGCATTTTTCCAATATAATACCCCATCTAAGATGCAATAACTCAAAGCTTTCTGTTTCAAAAATCTAGCTTTAGTTTAGACAAAGAAGGAGGGGCATTCAAATACAAAAGCACATAAGTAATGTCAGCATACCAAGGAGAATTCAGAAATGTTTCTTCAACGAAAGGAGCAGTAGATTCTTCTATTTCTTCCAACACATCTACCATATTCATGTCTAGTGCTTGGAAGTTAAACTTAGCCATAAGTTTTGCTAATCCTTTCCCTTTAACTAGTTTGGTGGGCCTGATTTCTAAGTCATATTCAAGAATATTTGCAATCCAATTTCCCCTTTTACCATCAGGGTCTTGACTTAGAATGTCTTTGACAACAGTATGTGGAACAAAAGCAATTATGTGAAAGTGTAAAATATAGACTCTAAAGTCCTTTAACGCTTTCACTAATGCTAAGGCTTGCTTCTCCATGATGTTATATTTGAGAGAAGCATCTCTTAAGGCCCTAATAAAGAAGGATATTGGTTGTTCTTGCCCCAAGTCATTCTTTTGAAGTAAAACTGCAGCTATTCTATGCTCAGATGCAAAAGAAAAGATATAAAAGTCTTTGGTGAAATCTGGACTAATCAAGACTAGTGTTTGAGTAAGAGCTTATATGACCAGTTCAAATGATTGTTTAGCTGGTAAAGTCCCTTTTACACCTAGATATTTCTTAAGCATGTTTGTAATTTTTTTTAATAGCTCAGCAAGGTTGGGGATAAACCTTCTCAAAAAATTAATCTTTCCAATGAAAGATTGTAATTCTTTGAGGCTTCTTGGATGGTTGATTTGTAATATGCCATCTATCTTTGTAGGGTCTATTCTGATTCACTCTTCTGAAAATATGTGACCAAGAAGTTTACCTTCTTAGAGACCAAAGAGTGTCTTCTTGGGATTCAAAGATAAGCCAAATTTCCTACACTTCTCAAAAACTTTTCTTAAGTGAATCAAATGTTCTTCATCAGTTTTTGAGAAGACGGTTATGTCATCAAGGTAAATGATAATGAAATAGCCAACATCTTTAGAGAAGGTTATATCCATGGCCCTTTGGAAGGTGGCCCCTGCATTCATGAATCTGAAAGGCATTTTGACATACATAAAGGTGCCCCAAGGTCTGGTAAAAGCAGTTTTGATTTGATCACTTGGGAGCACTAACACCTGGTTGTAACCCGAGAACCCATCCAATAGTGATGTCCTTTTTGACCCAACTACCCTTTGAAGTATATGGTCCATCTTGGGCAAGGGGTAGTTTTCCTTTAGAGAGGCTCTATTTAAATTTTTGAAGTCGATACAGAGCCTGATTTCCCTTGTCTTTTTCCTACCAGAAAATAAGTTTGATACCCACTCTGAATATCTAATTGGCACTATAATGCCAGCATCATGCATCTTTTCAATTTCTTCCTTAACTAAAGGTAGTAAAACAGGGTTTATTCTCCTTAGTTTCTGTTTGAATGGCTTTTGATTTTCCTTCAAAGGAATCTTGTGTTGAATGATGCTAGTGTCATAAGATTTCAGATCTTTGTATCCCCAAGAAAAAACATCTTTAAATAGTTTGAACAACTCTATGTATTGCAATTTTATGTCAGCTGGGAGAGTTCTGGATAGTTTAATCATCTTGGGTTCTGCTAGGCTGCCTATGTTATGTTCTTCTACATCTGTTTCCACAGGCTCCATTCTTAGTTCTTTGGCTACATCGTTAAAGTAAAAAAGGTGTTCTAAAGGTGTGAGACCTCTTGGAATTGTATTGCTCTTGCATTGTAAAAATTCTAAGTCTTCTTGGTATGCATTGTCAATTAAATCTGCTTCAAAAGGATTCTCACAATGATTTATATCAGCAGAATGCATTATTTCAACTTCTGGGATTTGTTCAATATACAAGCAATTTTCTTTATGGTTGGTTTCTGATATTGGCACGAAAAAATCATTTTCTGATTTTAAGAAATCATATATGTGTTTGTTAGAATCAAACACCTGCCAGTGATCCTCGTTATCAGGCACTGCAGGCCTATGTTTTACCTTTACACTAAGCTGCTCATTTATCTCAGGTATTTGGTAGTTGTTGACATTGAAAGCAAGTTCATTTGCTAGTTGATTTAGTGCTCTAGGAATGAAAATAAGTTCATACTTTTCAAAGGTTTTTAATAAATCAAGGGCAACATTCTGATATTCCCTAAGCCTTGGATTTGTAGCTGAGTATTCTCCTTTGATTTATCTTATGATAAGTTCAGAATCTCCGAAGATTGATATCTTTTGGGCTTCTAATTGTTTAAGAAATTGTAAGCCTAGGAGAAGTGCTTCATACTCAGCAATATTGTTAATGCATGGAAAATATAATTTATATGAAAAACTATGATTCGTATTTTGAATCCACACACCTGCCCCTGCACTTGTTTTATTACAGGATCCATCAAAGTTTATTGTCCAAAGTATATTTTCCTCATTTTCATTTTCTTGTTGCTGTTGATTGCCAATGTTTTGTATCTGATTTGATGGAAGTTCTGATTGTTCTGGTAAAATGTTTGGGTCTATGTTTTCCTTTTCTTGTTGGGTGATTTCATCTTCATTGTACAAGATAAAAGAATCTGAAATTGATTGAATAGAGTAGATTGGAGAGTTGTTTGGTTTATCTATGTTACTCACACTACTACATTTGGCGGAAATTCTGACACTTGGTTCCGACGCTTTTGACCAAATGTCGGAAATTTCCCCAGATTTTTTCCATCCCTCCCGAAACTGTCGCTATACCGACGTTTATAGAAAAGTGTCGCAATACCGACACTTAGAAAAGTGTCGCAACTGCGACGTTTGGAGGAAGACATCGGAATTGCGACACTATGGCTGAAAGCGTCGCTATTGCGACGATCCTCCAAACGTCGTAAGTGCGACACAATGTATAAGTGTCGCAACTGCGACGTCTGGAGGTCTTCGTCGCAATAGCGACACCTTTTCCGCCATCGGTATAATGACACTTATATGCGCGCTAAATAAAAATACAAAACTTATATGCGCGCTACATAAAAATTATTTTATTGTTTCGTATCCGTCACAATAGCTACATTAACGTCTGATATCACGCGCGCATTCGCCCTCCGCTCTTGCAGAACAGAATTCGCGCTCAGCATTCACCCTCAGCTCTTG